>BLKR01006251.1:37500-61227 GCA_011170035.1 Teleogryllus occipitalis
CTGGGGAGTTCACTGACCGAGGCTGGTATGACGAGGCGGGGAATCCTGTCGAGTCATGAAAAGGGTCTTTTGCCGTGTGATGTACAATATTTTATTCGAGACCCTTTTTACTTTCTCGTATACGTGCTATACTCGAAGTAATACACGTAGAATAGAGAAAGTTAGGTAATGCTGCGGCAAAGAACGACGATTTTTCGACACAAAAACTTGTACAGAAAAAGGCCCTGGTACAGAAAAAGTAGATAAATCGTGATCTAACATGTAGTAAATTACGCCCTGTAACACGTTATGTAGTCAGATTTCAGAAATTGTGAAGCCTTGATACCGAATTTTTTTAAACATCTGTCCGTCCATCTGACCGTCCATCTGACCGTCCATCTGACCGTCCATCTGTCCGTCCATCTGTCCGTCCATCTGTCCGTCCATCTGTCCGTTCATCTGTCCGTCCATCTGTCCGTCCATCTGTCCGTCCATCTGTCCATCCATCTGTCCGTCCATCTGTCCGTCCATCTGTCCGTCCATCTGTCCGTCCATCTGTCCGTCCATCTGTCCGTCCATCTGTCCGTCCATCTGTCCGTCCATCTGTCCGTCCATCTGTCCGTCCATCTGACCGTCCATCTGACCGTCCATCTGTCGTCTGTAACGAACACTAGCGCCTAAACCATTAAAAGTTTTTTGTCCAAACTGAATAAACCCCTGTCGATCTAGTCTCACTCGAAGCTCTGCGATTTTGAAAAATATTCATTACTTTTTTTGGTAAACTTTACATGAAGCCCCTGTGGCGTTTTAAAATTTTTCTCAAGAATGACTGCCAATTTTTTCTTTAAAGGGGATAGCCGAATAAGGCGGTGAAAAGCGCCCCCAAACCCAATCGATAATCGCGATATTTTTTTTCTATATGAATTTGGCGTCAAAATTCGTTGACAAAAATACCTTCAAATTGAACTGTTTCCCCGTCTCTGCAATTGTGTTCAGCCTGATACACGCAATAGATACTGAGAAAAAATAAAACATGCAAAACACGTTTCTTGTATCTCTGCAACAGATTGCCCTACGAGGCTGATTTTTTGTGAATCTACGTCATTTTGTATTTTCTTTCATATGAGCATCGCGATTATCGATTTGGTTTGGGGGCACTTTTTACCGCCTTTACTTTGAGAAGTGAGTAATGTTATTTCTTATATTTCTGGTGTACGTTGTGTTCTATAAGTCATAGCGTTTTTGCCGTGCACAACATGCGTGTATAATTTATCACACAGACAGTATTTTCAGTTAATTTTAGAACACGCCATTTAAAATTAGTCATCTTTTGGAAGTACGGTGACACAGCCAGCATTTTCCCTTAAGCCACAGCGTAGAAGCATGCACATGTAAGCATTTCTGTGGTAATCTTTTTAAGCTTGAAGAGGAGCAAGGAAAGTTAAAATAGGAACGTGGGGAAAGTATTTAAAACATTGCAATAAAAAATGAGAACAAAAAGATGATTTTAAAGGTAAGTCGATATTGATTGATTCTAACCTTGTTCTCTCTAAATAATTTAAGATATAAATTATTGCAAAACGTGAAGTTTTAGATAATTTATTAATTACAATGTTCACATACAAAAAAATGAAACTAATCAAGATTTTCATAGGGCCACTACCTTACAAAAATCCTTCAAAAACATTAGTTAAATGCAAATTCAAATTTCCCGCTCGGAGAGTTGAATTTTTCTTTTTGGGCGGATTTACAGCCATCTAAAGGTGGATGTTTGAACCAAGCAATCGGCAACCCCGACTCTGGATTCGGCGTGCAGTCGCCAGCTGCCTTAGGACAGCGTAGTGTCATTGAATTCTTGAATGCACAAGTTAAAATGCCCATTCGCATTCATGAAAGACTGAAAAATCTGTACGGTAACCAGTCAAGTTAGCAGGACAATAAGAAAACCAAGCTATTACGGAGATAAATAAAAAAATATTCGAATGAGAAATTGTCCCTTTTTTGTTGCTAAACAGTTCCGAAAAAATCTGGTTGCTCTTCAACTAAAACCACAAATGCCAAATTTCGCCAAATTGATATTATGAAGTTCAACGATTACCACCGAACCAAGATATTACAGAGATAAATAAAATAAACTACCCTGGAAATTGACGCTTTTTTGTTGTTAAATAGTTCCCCCAAAATTTTGTTACTCTTCAACTAATACCGAAAATGCAAAATTTCGCCAAAATAATATTAAGACCGATTACAAGCAAAACAAAGATATTACAGAGATAAATAAAAAAAATAACTACGTAGGAAATTGATGCTTTATTTGAGGTGACCCTCAACCTGGATCCTGCAAACAAAACGTTACTGTTCCCAAGGAATACTCCCAAAATAATTTTGTTGTTATTGAACTAAAACCGGAAATGCGATTTTCCGCTAACTTGATGTTGTGACGTACTAGGATGAAAAACACAGACGACTGTTCTGATTGATATATACAATATATTTACAGAATATTTACAATTAATGTACAAAGATTATAATACGAAAATCTAACCCCTTGGCAACCTTTCAGTTCTCTTAGCCGCGAAACCCCGCGACCGTCCCTAGGCCTTCGCCCAGAACCACTGCTTCGGAAGCAGCAAAAAGCAACGCGAGGTGCGAAGCTGTCGGACATAGAGTCCCGTAACTACACCAGTTACATGGCTTGTCGCCAAACCGATCTTCGACCCGAAGATCACGTGCAATGATAGCACTGGAGATACCTCTCGTCTTTCGACACCCAGCGTATCCCGCGAGGCGCCTGTCGGCGCGGCCTTAAATATCCGACGGCTCGCCCCCACCCTACAAGCAGCGGGCGTCATACGGCTCGCTGGCCAGCCTTTCCAGGGCTGCAACCGACATCTCTTAAACTCGCCTCCGCGCGCGTCCTTTTCAAGGAAATTCCAGCCGGGATTCCTAAGGGCTTTTCCAACCGGCGCGGCGTGGCGCCGCCGCCCTGACACCCCCATCCACATTCGGCTTAGCGCGGGTTTCCCCGAAGCGGCCCGACGCACCGGCGCCGGACCAGGCGACCCTACAATGTCAAGGTAGCCAGACAATAACAAAATCAAGATATGACAGATAAATCCAACATAATCGCATGTTTATCACTTCTTTATTACTAAATATTTCCGAAAAAAGAAATTTTGCTGCCCTTCAACTTATACCAGAATGACAAGTGTCGACAAATTGTCATTAAGAAGACAGATGATTAAAGGAAAACCAAAACATTACAGAGAAATAAAAAAATAATTGCATGGGGAATTGTCGCTTTAATGTAGTTAATGGATTCCAAAAGAGAAAATTCGTGTAAGAAATTTGCTAAATTTTCAGGACATTAAAAAAACATTGCTTTATTGGAAAGAGTCCACATCTTGTGCAAAATATTGCAGATGCACAGATAGACTCTCAATCTGCTCCATAGGAAGTTGGTTGCAACCCGGAGTAGATTTTATAATCAACCAACTAATATCATCTTTAGTCGTGAATAAAAGTAGTAATAATAATAATATTAATAATATTAATAATAATAATAATAATAATAATAATAATATTAATATTAATATTAATATTAATATTAATATTAATATTAATATTAATATTAATATTAATATTAATATTAATATTAATATTAATATTAATATTAATAATAATAATAATAATAATAATAATAAAACTTATTCCATACAAATGTCTGGTAATTTAACAAATACACACGCACACGCACACGCACACATACACATTGATGTAAAAGACACAAAAACAGCTAGAAAACTGTTGATACATGCATGTGGCCGTGCTTTATGAAAATATAGTTAATATGCATCATCTTACCAATATGTAATCCAATAATCAGCTCCACTAGCAGCTATTTGAGTGGCAATAAACAGCAAGAACATTGTAGAAATGACACACCAATTGCCACCTGCAGCGAAATAGCCTGTATATACTTGGCGTGCAACAATTCCAAGGCTCTGAGATTCCTTTTCCACTGATGGAACTTTCGTTGACTTATCTTTGGACACGTACTGAAAACAAAAATTCCTACTATAAGTTTGCAAACGCTGAACTATAAGTTCTTCTCCATTCGAAATCGAGTTGTCTTTACTCACACTTTATAACCACATTATACATGCGACACTAACGTATACTTAAACCAAATAACCTGTTGTTGGACACTCTTAAAATACCCTGTTGAATGTTTTCAATTTATATCATTGAGGTAATTCTCAGCCATTTAATTGAGATACTACACTGCCATTTTAGAGATATAATTTACATGAATTAGGCATTTGGAAACAGAGTCAATAATGAAGAGACACGAAGACATCTGAAATTATTAACAAGGCATGAAGAGAATAAAATGTTCTATGCTTCTTTTTTTAGGGAAAGGGGCACAACAAGTCTAGAAGTCTTAGTCAGACATGCCATTTGATAGAATAATTTCAGAAAAGTGTATAAAAGTAATCAGAAGGGTGCCCATTAGATCAGAAAAGTTTTTGGTAATTTTTAGAAGTATGTTGAAATAAAATTGGTAATTAAACATACTCCCCGGACGGACAGACGGACAGACTCACGTAATATTATAATACCGCAAAATCTGTCCCGATTAACACATCTCAGTCATTACAGATCTTTACAACTTAAACAACATAAATTTACGTCAACTTCAAACTCATTACGAATAGTAGAATAATAGGTGCGAAAACTAATTCTCTTGAAATTGGATTTTTCCGAAATGGAGGTAATCTGTTTTGACAACCTATGATGAACAGAAAAAATCGCTTTGTAAAATGTTATTAATCAACAAGTTCTTCTTGTTGATACTGATATTTCATCCAAGTTTTGTACTCATGTCTTCCACCAACAAAGAAAATCCATCACAGTTGATACAAACTGCATCCATACAGATCCACAATTTTGTTGTATAAATGTCTATGGTTCTCTATACTCTTATCATTATCTAGTCGCTTAGCAATATTACTACCTACAGCTATACATCTATATTTTGATTGAGATTTCAATAATAGATTTGCTGTGGCTGCAAAACAGCGGCAGATTGAATAACATAGAATTGATTACATATTTAAAAAGAAAGAGAAAATCATACTATTCAGAATAATTTCTAATGGAGTAAGGAAAACATTCAGATAAAGTGCAAATGCTTACAGTTTGAGAAGAAGACTCAGGTGCTGAAGAATTTTCTTTCGCTTTGTCTCCATCTGCAGCATTTGTATCAGTCCTTATGAACTGTAGAAGGTCAGTTTCTGATTCTTGAAGTTCAGTAAATGTACCTTCCAGCAATATTGAACCCTGAGTAAATAACAAAATTATATCAAAACGAAAATATGCATTCTGATTAAATTAGTCAAAATTTTAGGGGTAGAAATAGTATACTAAAGCCTTTTGAACTAAAGAAACCGTAAGGGGATAAGTTGTGGAAGGAGGCAAAATATTATCGTAGGTAATTCTAGATGTGGAAATAATTGATAAGTTCTTTCTTTAATTTATTTCTTCTCGTTCTACATTTCTGTCTCTCGAGGAGTTTGAAAATAGTACATTTTATATTTTATAGTACATTTTGGATATGGCCATCCATAGCAAGGAGTATTCATTCCTACTCGTGAACATTGTCCAAGTTTCGAAGGTTTGTTCAGGATTCAAGGTTTCATCTGAGGTGTAAAGTTAAAGGTTAAGGTAGCGCTAGGAAGGGTGTAAAATCAAGTTACGGTGCAGTGAAAATGGGGTTTCTAATAAAATAGACACTATGTCATATACAGAATTCATTTTGATATGTTGAATTCATGAAATACCACAGCATATTAAAGAAGCGCGATACGAGCAAATTTCATACTGGAAGAAGAATCGTTCGTATTTCTTTGACCTCCACTTCACCCGCACGATAGTAGTGGCGTGGAATCCACGCTGTTTTCGCGGGGGACGTCACGGTTGTCATAGCAACCACCGAAGCAATCCACGTCCTGAAGGATGAGAAGCTTAAAAGGGTTACTGCTCTTAAAAGTCTGACGAGGTTGGTGACACACTTATCCGGCGCATTCGTGAGTTTTAACTGTCCAGTAGAGTTCCGCGCGCGTGCCATTCAAAAATACACTTTACGTTCTATTAAAAGCAACATTCATTTTGTAGAATGTGACGTATTGAAAGCTGCAACACGGTTCACTTTGCTGACGAAAAGGGTTGCCCACATTGCCGCAGTTTCTCCAGATAGGAAAAAAAGGTTTTAACAAGCCTTTAAAAACGGACCGAATCATTTAGATGATTCGAAAATATACTCGACAGACAATTAAAAATAATTATTATTTTTCACGGATGTCGATTTCAGGGGCATAAGTACATATGTGACATAAGTACAGAAATGGTCAGGTTTCAATCAGTAACAATTTCTTTAGTAATGACAAATCGGAAAAATGTAAATCACTCGTGAAAACTATCCCTTATCTCCACATTGCATGCATTGCACTGACACTTCGAGGCTTTAACAGTTGGCGGTCGGCTCAACCAACTGCCGGAAGAATACATTTCATTCTTACTGACATTGTCTTTATTAAAATTGTTGACTATTAAAACATCCCTTTATTGTAGACAGTGTTCGTTATTACAATTGTATTTGAAGCAAGTCACATTTCTGTGCTATACCAAAATGATGAACCATTTTTATTATGGAAATGTCATTTTATATGACATAGAAAATAGGGATGTCAATAGACGATCGCGAGGGAGTCGCTATGTGACAAATAAACAACCGTCGTTAACGACCATTTTCGTTGGGTTGAAATGACAGAGCAGAGGCGGAAGAAGCATTGTTTTGAGAGACAAAAGAAAAAATATATAAAATGGATGCTTCCGAGTTTTTAGAAGAACATTCATTCGCTTGAGCCACGCGGTGATGAGCGGGTCGGCTCCTCATATATTTTACCAGGTCGAGGAAAGTCTTTAATTGACAGTTGTACAAAATTAACTATCGTTTTTTATATTACGATAGAGGGTTCATGTAGGAAGTAAAATACGTGTCTGGGCGTCCACCCGTGACGCAAGTGAGGGAAGTCACGGATTATAATAGTATCGCCGGGAGAATTTGGAACCAGATCACGGACATTAGGCGAGGACTTTATCCAGAAGCAAGATTCTGCTGCGTCGACGGAGGTTCTACGAGGCGCCATCGAACGAAGAAGTGAAGAGCGCGCGAAGACCCACGAAAGAATAAAAAGGTTTTATAACTATTGTAATATAGACAAAACTGGTCATGACCAAAGATGAATTCATTTTGATTATCAATATAATAAATTCCAATTTGTTAAGTTGAAAGAAAGGTGATTATCATTGTTCGTTACATGCAATCCTGCATTTTAATAAAATTTTCAGATTCCTCGCCACTCCGTATGGATGGCAGATTGAATAATTGGTTGCAGAGTAAGTAGCAACAATTATGACTTCGAACCCCAATTAACTGAGCTAGCACAACATAATTTTGGAAGGAGAGAGATTTAAATTACGTAGGAATCATAAGGTTTCAAGTGTAACCTTTTCCTGGCGCCCAAATTACATTTATCAGTAATAATTATGTTTCAAAATGTCCCTCCAAGTGGGGCTTCTTTTTAAATAGAAATACGGGGCTTGTTTCAAATTGGCACCAGTCAACGTCGGGCATGTTTCAATATGTAATGTAGAGATGTGACTAGTCGACCTGGATGGCAGAGGTGGCTAAAAGTGTGTACCGACTCAGCGCTTCGGCACGAAAGGTCACGGATTCGAGTCCCGCATTGGGCATGGTTGTTTGCCCCTTGTCTATTATGTGTGTGTTGTTGCAGAGGGCCTCGCGTTCAGCTGACCCCAGATCAAAGGAGCCCGCAAAGTGTGTTGGTGTCTAGTCGTATCTGCATCTGCAATCGTATGGTCGTATATGCATCCCGCCGGGATGTAAAGGGTAACCGGCTGTCGACTGGAACATGCATTAGGGAAAAAAAAATGTGACTTACTTCAAATACAATTGTAATAACAAACACTGTAATAAAGGGAGGCTTTAAACGTCAAATGAAGAATGAATTTCAGAGCGAGGCGACCTTCGGATGTGCTCAATTGTTTTAGAATCTGGCAAAAATTGTTTATAATTAATGTCCATTGGACGAACCTTAATTCCTCTTTATTAAAAATCGTTTCTGAGCCTGAATAGACCATACAAGGATTGAAAATATAGAAGTGGCAACTATAATGTCACGTCAGATTCGCGAGTCGCAGCACCTCGAGGAATTTGTGCCTGATAACGTTATGCGAGACAAGGAACTGTGGCGAATGTTAGTTCAAAGTAGGAATGCCATGTAGCGGACGATGAAAGTGAAAGCTTCCAACAAGTTTAGAGCAGGAAAAAACGTGCCACAAAAAAGTGCAACAAATTCTACATGACATTTCTGGATTCCACAAAATTGCAGCTTTTTGGATACCGCATCAACTCGCTGAGGTGCATTGTTACTCGCACGGGAATTACTGAATCACTGCGTGAAGGTAAGCGAAGACTTTTTTGATAGGATCGTCATGGGGATGAAACCTGGACTCGGTCATATTAACCATAATTCAAGTTTCAATTCCATGAATAGAAATATCCAGGTTTTCTCTCCCAAAGAACGTGCGTCCTGCAGAAAGTAGCGTCAATGTAATGTTTTTGTGGCTTACGTTATCTATGAGGTAATCGTTCATAATGCTGTACTTCACCGGCAGGCAGTCAATGTACCCTATTATTGCTACTTCATGCATCACCATCTTTGTTCCGCACTCAGAAGAAAGCGTTTGCAAGGTCTGGCATGGGCTCACGTGGCAGAATTCCTGCGTAACTGGCAGCACAAGTGGTGGGTCATCCACCACATTTACCCCCACACGTGTCTTTGCGGTTACAACGTCTTCGCAAAAATGAAGGCTCCATTTTGCGAGCAGCTCTGTGACTCAAGGGAAGCCATCTTTCGCTAAATTAGGGCTGTCCTCGTGGGAGGACGACAGAGATGGAAAAATTGAAAATGAACGACGTTCTCCACGTGTGTGGTGAAGGGAATAGAATAGGGAGTGATTAAGTTGAAGGAATGTAATAAATTATCTTAAAGTCAGATCTTAAAATAAGGCTATGTACCCTTTTCGAAAATATTAGAATTTTTCGCGGAATTCTGTGTGAAATATGGGCAATTTAAAATATTTTTAAAGAATTATTTTCTCAAAATCGGCTCCCAATTATCTCTAAGTTTTCTCTTCGTATGCATCAAAGGACGGTAAAAAAGTTGTACTAGTCTGATTTGCGACAAACACATTGTATTTTAGAAAACTGCAGAAGTTAACCTTTCAAAACTGCGAAGTTGAAGATATAGATTTTCACCGTAAACAAAATCTAAAACAAGCTCTTTAAAAGAAAGATCATGTACAATTTTTTTAAAAAAAAATTAGTCAATTTCCCGTAATTTCCGTTTAAAATTAATGAAATTCATAAAAAAAGTATTTTTTCGAAAACCGCTTTAAAATGTTTTCTTCAAATTTTTCCGAGGATAATCTAAGGTACGCTTAAAAGAATAGTGCAGGTCTAATTTTCGTTTAACTCTGAGTTTTCGAAAATTGCAAATTTAGAAATAATTTGAGGAATTATGTGCAGTTGGAGCACCACCAGTTTTATGTATCTCTCACGTAGTTATTATTTACACCACCAGCGATTTGTATACAATATTGCATTTGTGAGTACAAATGGTTATACAATGTTTCTCGTTTCTCGAAAACTCAAAACTTCTGTGAAAATGGGCTCAAAATTCCGCATTTTTAGAATCGATCAAACTATATTTTTTCAAAAATGACTGCAAATGTTTAAACGAAAATTTACATACTGGACCAGCTTTTGCTCTTCTATAATATTTTTAAAATCACATTTCAGTACTACCATTAGGGGACCGAGAAATTGGGAAAAAATGGAAAAATGACCTGTAATAGAAGGCAGCTGAGAACAGGGTGAGGCAAAACTGAAAAGCTAGCCCAGACTAGCTTACAACACTAACCGACGAACGAATAGACGGAGAACAGAGGACGGACCGGCGGAGTACGGGTCGACAGCGACAGACCGACTGAGGACGGGTCCGACAGTCCGGATAGACGTGCAAAGTAGTCTATCCGGTCAAGTCAAATAGTTTTGAGTTTGCACTCTGTCGATTTTCAGATTTTAAGAGAAAAGCAGGTGTTCTGGACCCCTGACACCTAAAAAGGGTCTTTTTTCAAAATTGCTGTTTTTTGTCCGATCTTCAGTCAGTCCGTCCTTCAGTCCTTCCGCCAACAACACTAGCGCCAAAACATTCATAGTAGTTGTTCCAAAATAAATATTGCCTCGTCAGTCTGGTATGTTGAGAAGCTCTGCGATTTAAAAAGTTTAAATTCTGGTGATGTCTTACATGAACCCCCAGGAACATTTTCAACATTTTGTCAAAAAAAATTACCAAATATGTTTACACTTTATGTTCGGATAGTGCTAAAAGCACTGAAAAACATGGCAAATGCAATTTTCATATATTATTTTCTGTGTCAAAATTACACAAATGTATTTTTTAAAATAATTTTCCCGTTTTAAAAAAGTCTGAAAAATATATCCAAATTTTACGCCCCGTCATGAATGAAAAATATGTTCTCATCACATGCAATATGAATAAAAGTCCATGAAAGTTACCTATAAAACAGCAGAATACCCAAGAAAAATGTATATTACTAAAACTCTTATAAAAGCAAAGAAACTACAAACAACAATGAAGTAAACACAGCGCAACGAAAGAAAAATGCTAAACAATAATACGTTAATTCAAAAACAATAGCAATATGGTAATGGAATTTCGCGTCTGGCACATGCAATAATGAAGTCTGCCTATCGCGCTCGTCATGCTCTTGTTACGAAACAACCTTCAATTACGATTACGATTACGATTACGATTCACAAACTCAAGCCATGCAGTTCTAATCTAAGGTCAGTTTGATTTTTTGGATGATTCCTGAGATCAATCGACTTACGTTGCTCATTACATAAATCTGGTCTACGTCCTGGAGATGGTGCAATTGATGTGTAACGAGTACTATCACCTTGCCTGCAAGGTGTCCTTTGATGCATTCATCAACGAGATGTTTGCTCACACGAGCATCCACAGCTGACAATGGATCATCGAGCAAGTAGATATCAGCTTCTTTATACACAGCTCTGCGCAAAACAAAGTAAATATAATAAATAATGATGCCTTATTTTTAAGCTGAACAGAAGTTTGATAGTTAAGTACGAAAAAAAAATTGTAGCAGTTCTTAGTAAATATTGACTTACACTCGTTTTCCCTGGCAGTCAAATATACTCTTATATACAGAAATTTGTCTGATTCCAGGAATGGAATTCTATCTTTCGGTTTAAGTAATATAATTTAAGTAATATAAGTTCATATACCTACACAGTATTTGAGTAACTTCTTGAGCGTGTAGATGTGCTTTATGTGCGACTTTCCGTCACTCACGACCAGACTTCCGTTTACCGTTACAAATAAGTTTTCTATAACTCGGAAATGAAAAAATCTAGTTTTTGAAATGTTAATCTCTCGTTTTTATAAATTATTTATTATTATTATTATTATTATCATTATTATTATTATTATTATTATTATTATTATTATTATTATTTCATCTTTCAACTATTAATAGTTAAATTATTGGGAAGGGATTCTGAAACTCAAGAAAGCGTGCGCAGATGATTTTCTTCCCCATACGTCACATACAGTTTTTCACGGTTTTTTACTAAATAAATAAATAAATAAATAAATAAATAAATAAATAAATAAATAAATAAATAAATAAATAAATAAATAAAAGACCACTTCCCGTGGACCAATCGAGACATTAGGTGTCTGTCATACGACGCGTCTCGATTTCCTGATGGGAAACTGATAATTTATTTTCAGATCTGGCTAGAACATTCAAAGAAATTTCCAAAAAGGAGTTTTTACGCTTTTTAATTTCCTAATAAAATAATTTTTCATCTAATATTGATGTCCTTTGTGGCTTGTTTGAAAAAAAGTGCACAGGCTCTGAAAACTGACAAAAAATCGAAAGTTTATATTTATTGATGTAGGTCTTATCATCACTAAATTAAACTGATGAGCATTACAATGGGCATATTGAGCGTTAGGATATTATTTTTAACAAGTATTTAAACACCTTTCGCAATTCCAGACATAACGTAGCGCCATCGTAAGTCTGAGCTAAAAAACTTGTTTTAGAGGGGGCGTTTATTTTTTGCTGTGTTAGCTCTAGAAGAATACAAAATGCCTACGTTTCTGCATTCTGGCGCAGAGGGTTACGTAAAGTCCAAAATCATTCAACTGGTTTATGGTCAACGGTGTACTTGAAAACAACTCGACACATCGCTCGTTTCGTTGACAATAACAAGTAAGAAGTTTTGCTTCCCAATTTTATCTGCATTTTTTGGTAATTACTAACATAATTTGTAGTAACTCGTTCTGAGTCGTTTTAAAATGTCCACAAAAATACCGTGGAACTATCTAGATGTTTTTGTAAAGCAGTATCTAGTTCTGCAGTGAAATCAACTAAACCTCTAAACATTCCTGGATTTGTAGATTCCCTAGTTTAATCGAGGCCTCTTAAAGCTAATCAAAACAACAGAAAGGAATACAATTAATTATTACGTTCAGTACATATCTATTTTGTTTCACTTGTTCATTGTAATTTGCAACATTTCTCATATATGCATCAATTAATTATTCTGTAGTGTTGGTAATTTCTAACAACACTAATTGCAAAATGTTTTACGCGAGTTCCAGTATTTTCACCTTCAAACAATTCACAAGGAAAGCAAAAAGGAGGTGTCTTCGAACCCACTCAATCACTTGAATGTATTATAAAAATCATTTTTCAATTTTCTACTGAATTCTCCGTTCACTGATTTTACCATTTGAATAAAGTGTATAAAACTTGAAGAATACCTTCCGAATCTCTTTACTTCTGGTTTTATTTCAACAAAGCGCAAATCGAAAGGAATTTTTATTAAAATTTGCACTGTATTCATTGTCTAAGAACAGAAAAATAAATATGAAACCCATTGCAGTAAATTGAGAGATTCTTACTTCCTTGAGAAAAAAATTGTCGACAGCAGCAGCCGCAACGACAACAGTAACAACACTTAACCAATAACTATCTCCCGAGATCTTCCACACACTCATATTCACAACTACGCCTCCGAAATGACAGCTGGTAAAAGCACTGCACATCATGTAAAAGAAGAGGACAGAAAAAATAATATTCTTACAGAACGGACAACTTTACACAAAAAGGCTACACTCCTCAAATACACATTTTTAATCAACAAAAATAACTTCAAATGAAATTATATTAGCCAACCATCACAAATAATGCATTTAATACCGCCACAAGTGATTGAATCTGAGTACATTCAATAACACGCGCCGTTCATAAAGTGTTGATATAGCTAGTTTTAGATGACAGAAAATTGGTATTCTCCTAGGAGTCCAAAACCGGCGATGATCACCTCCGCTCTGAGGGGCCAGCGCTCTGCGGTGAAAGACGGTGGCGAATGTTGAAAGACGAGCGTTGCGGTGCGAAAGCGCACGGGGCTCAATGTTTAAGCACAAGGACGCGCGGCCAATGTTATACGTACGAGGAAAGTCTCCCCGCACCGACTCGAGACGGAACCTTACGCCGCCGCGTCTGCTTCAGCCGTCAGCTTTGCTGCCGTACGCCGCGCTAGTGTAGCATGCTTGCAATTACTTCGCTCCCTCCTTCCCCAGTGCTTCTGCAGCCCCTTTCGGCAATTCGGCTGAACATTATTTCAAGTACACCACGCTTTATGGAAGCTACCTCTACAGTTGCCTTTTATTTTAAGCTTTTCTGAAAACCCAATAGAATGAACTTCTGTCCTTAATAATTGTTCCATAAAACAATTACACAAACCACTAACTTCTGGATCATTAACACACTCCATTTTCACAAAAACTTGAGAGAAGCATAACTTACGAACGACCACAGAAGGACTGTTCACCGCAATATTTTGCGGTGTCTACCGACCGTCCAGACGCGCATCCTTCCCTCTCCCCGCCATTGAAACACGCGGAGCCCTAGGTTATCTTGGCTGGCATGCGGTGTCTTCCCATGCGCTAGAGAATTCTCTGGACAGCCTTCATAGCGCTAAGGGATGCGAAAGACTGACTGGCTCTCGGTAGCAAGAGAGTTTTGTTGTTGTTTTTTTTGTTGTTGTTTTTTGTTTGTTTGAAAAGAGGTTTCCTGTATTCATCCGCAAACGTAAAGAGAAATTAGGAACCATTTTACGGACAATTTTGAAAATCTAACAGGAGCTTCATGTAAAGTAATCAATTAAAATGCCTTAATGGACACCAGAATGATACAACTAGATCTTCCTTCTGTCGCGTTTAACGAATTTAAACTTAAAAGCTTCTAAATTTACTAAATTATGCATGATGCATTCATCCGTCCATTCAGACATCTCGATTTGGGGTTTCGAAACCGTGAATATTCGCCACCTCCACCAATCGTAACCGTCTTTTGAACACCAATATGAACTTGAATCCTGACGCGTGTGCGATGTCAGAATAAAAGAAAGCCTTAATCACTAATTTTACGTTTCGAAAATTCCAGATTGTATTGTGGAAATGTTTTTTCCGCCCAATACTACAGTGCTAAGAAAACTTGTGTATGAAGAAATGGAAGAGAAGGAAGCGGATGCCACTCACCTGGCCAGATTGACGCGCGCACGCTGCCCACCTGAGAGGGAAATCCCTCGATCCCCCACAATAGTTTCATCGCCGTAGGGCAGTTGCTCCAGATCAATGTCCAACGCACATGCTCTCAATACCTGCAATAAACAGTAGATGTGAAATTAATCATTCATTACATTCGTGAGAGTCGTGGTAGGGCACTGGCTTCCTGACCTGAAGGGCCCACGATCGAATCCCGGCAAAGGCTGGGATTTTTATCTGGTGATGTCCATTCTGGGGTCAACTCAACCTCCTTTTCCAGTGAGTATTAGAATATTTTCAGGGTGTAAAGGCAACCTGGCGTTTTCAGGGTGTAAAGGCAAAAAATAACCTCCACCTCGTACCGATGGTGACGAATAAATGGAGCCCTACCTACACTTCCCCTGTGGGCCTGTGTGAAATTGCACTATACCTTACACGTCTAACATTTCGTCATCATACTGAACAGGATGATACCGGGAGGGGTAGCTCAGTACATCAACTGTCACTGCAGCGCCTCCGACCGGGAGGTCCCAGCTTTTCAGCTAGGTCGAATTCAGTCGCTGTCTGGAGAATTGTAGCAGCCGGCTGCTCTGATCGGTAGTTTTCCGTGGTTTCTCCGATCAGCACCAGGCGAATGCCGGCGGAGTACCCTATCAAACGGGCCACGGACCGCGCGCGATCTGTCCTTCCTCTTCCTTGTCCTATCCTCTCCCTTTACACACACACTTACACTAACATGCACTACATTACCACATATTCTGGGAGACCGGTCGGGAGCTTAGAGCTTCCCGTCTGGGGCGGTGCCCCGCTGGTGGGAGAGTCCGGGTTAGGGGGAAACCCCACTAGCCGACGGTAGGTCGGCGCCGGATCTCGCCATCCAGCGGAGGAAGATCACCGCCATCTCCCCAAAAAACATTCACTACACTAACGGGAATAATGACCAAAGCAGTTGACGTGCCAGGAAACACGAAAAAATCAATCAATCAATCAACAGGATGATGGGATCATATCAGGGGTGTACAAGCGCTGTTTCAACTTGTGATGTCACGCTCCTCCACGACAAACGCTGCGCCATGACTTTGTAGGAGGTTTGGAGGGGAAATGAGAGCGGAGACAGGAGAGCTGACCGTCCTCGCAGGAGCGTCCCACATCGCCAGCGGGCAAGTAGCTCGTGCGGGCGCAGTTTGACATCCCTAGTGTGGAGTAACAGGTACGGGGCGCGTCTTTTGACGAAAGGATAAGCGAGTGTCCTTCAGAATAGTTTCACAAACGCATCGTGCATCGCGGACAGTGAGAGAAGCTGGGAATTGAGCGACAACAAATGCGTTGGTGTTTCACAGGGTCATTTTATTAATTATACAAACTGATTAATATTAATTTACTTGTAATAAAAAATTCATACAAATTTCATTATTTATTCAACTATTCATCTTTATATAACATTTTTACCCGGATGAGATAGTAAAAACGTCAAATCATGTACATTTGCTCAATTATTATCATCCAAAATAACTTCTCAATGGGTTCCTACCCCCCCTCTCACCTACGAAGAACTTTGTTTTAACATTCTATTTGTAATGTATTTATGCTTTGTACTTTATAAAATAAAAACCCTTAACAATTTTTTTTACAAATTGTATTACTAATTCAAAGAAGTCTTCGCATTTAGATTTTACTAAAACATTTTAAGCATCGTGACAATCTGCAAATATGTGCTTTCACACTGCTTTTAATCTGAATTTTATTATCTCCACAGCAAAAGGATTTGCAAAAACTGGAATATTCCTAATAATGGTCATAAAAAATGACCAAACATACTACAGTCGACTCTGGTTATAGTGAACTCTGATATTGTGAACACTCGGTTAAAGTGAATTTAAGTCACTGGTCCCGTTTCGCTTACATTACAAATGAGCATAAGAAACCTCGGTTATAATGAACTTTAACCTTGGCTATAGTGAACCTGGTAAATACAACGTCTTGGAAATTGATTCCTTCCTGGAAAAGACTATATCGCCTCAGTGCCACAAATTCCAATAGTGCAAGAGGCACTGAAAGGTGTTAAGACTGCATTACGATAGTTGAACACAGAGGTGAATGTAGAATTAATTAAGGAGAGTGCACGAATTCTGCAGAAAGATCTAGAGAAATTACTAATGAAAAACTACGAAGGAAACAATTCAAAAGAAATTAAGAACAAAAAAGATATTGAACTATTCAGTTCGTGCTGTTAATGTGTTTTGCTGTATCGCTATGTTAATAAAATTAATCTTTATGGAGAAATACTGTTTAATTTTGACATCATCGGATATAGTGAACCTCGGGTATAGTGAACTAGAAATGTTAGTCCCTAGAAGTTCACTATAACCGGAGTCGACTGTATATTGCTTCCTGCCGTCTGGTGTGTTTGCGCTGCCGCAAACGAAGGCCGGAATGCGGGAGATAATTCGCGTTGCCCCTGTGTCACGCGCATCGGCGCCAATGGCTGTTGGGCGTCCACCCACCCCGCTCTCCTCTCCCGAAGCCATCTGCCTTGCCGCTGGATGACGTCATCCCCTCCCCGACACAACGCAGGGAATTGCGCATCGGGGATCGGCTCGGGCCGGCTGGTGGAGCCACTGACTGGCCTACACTATACTGAGGTTTTCACAGACTTGGTCCTGACGTTTCGTCGGCTGTTCGGCCAGCTGTGACAGTTCTCCAATCGGGAGCTTGACGTCACTATATGTAGTTCTGGAGAAGTCACTATATATAGTTCTTCTTACAAGTCACTTCATGTAGTGATGTTAAACTCCCGATTGGAGAACTGTCACAGATGGCCGAACAGCTGACGAAACGTCAGGTTCAACTGTGTGAAAACCGCAGTATAAGGTTGTGGATCCAAAACGCGCGGCATGAAGATTTCGGCATCATCTCTTGGACTGTCTGGCTACTGTATGAGTAATTTACGATCTGTATATATAATCGCCAACAACTGAATTTAGCTCAGAACAACCAGTGCCGCTGTCCCTGCAGCGACTCTGACCGGGAGGTCGTGAGGTTCGAGTCCCGAGGGAGGCGGATTTTCGCCTCTAACTTTATAGCTAGGTCGAATTCCGCCGGTCTGGAGAGGAATTCTAGCGATCGGCTGCTCTGGTGGATAGTTATCCGTGGCTTCTCCGATCAACACTAGGCAAGTGCGGGAACAGATTCCTAACAAACGGCACACGGACCGTTCGCCATAATTTCTTCCGCTTCTTTGTCACATCCTCTCCATTTACACACACACTTACTACACTACCACACACGTCCGCAGACCAATCGGAAGCTTAAGAGTTTGTCCCGGCTTGGGGAATGCCGCACTCGAGGTTACTGGGGGAAACTTCCGCATCCGTACGTGTAGATACGAATTTCACCGTCCAGCGGGGGAGGGGCACGGCCACATACCGCGATAGAACATTCACTACACTAACGGGAGTAATCATATCAGTTGACACGATCGGAAACATCAAACAATGAATTAATCAATTAATCCGTGTCCAACTTAAAACATACACCCCCAAACTCCACCCACACACACCACACCAGCCAAACACACACACACACACACCAGCCAAACACACACACACACACCACACCAGCCAAACACACACACACACACACCACACCAGCCAAACACACACACCACACCAACCAAACACACACACACACCACACCAGCCAAACACACACACACACACACACACCACACCAGCCAAACACACACACACACCACACCAGCCAAACACACACACACACACCACGCACGCACACACACACGCACACACACCACACACCACACGCACACCACACCACACACCACACGCACACCACACCACACACCACACGCACACCACACCACAGCACGCACACCACACCACACCACACCACGCACCACACCACCGCACACCACCGCACACCACACCACGCACACCACACCACGCACACCACACCGCACCACACCGCACACCACACCACGCACACACACGCACACCACACCACGCACACCACACCACGCACACCACACCGCGCACACCACACCGCACACCACCACGCGCACACAACACCACGCACACCACACCACGCACACCACACCACACCACGCACACCACACCACGCACACCACACCACAGCACGCACACCACAGCACGCACACCACAGCACGCACACCACACCACAGCACGCACACCACACCACACACACCACACCACACCACACACAGCACGCACACAACACCACAGCACGCACACAACACCACAGCACGCACAACACAGCACGCACAACACACGAACCACACGCGCACACCACACACTCACACCACGCTCACCACACACTCACACCACGCTCACCACACACTCACACCACGCTCACCACACACTCACACCACGCTCACCACACACTCACACCACGCTCACCACACACTCACACCACGCTCACTACGCATACCACACACACTACGCATACCACACACTCACACCACGCTCACCACACACTCACACCACGCTCACCACACACTCACACCACGCTCACCACACACTCACACCACGCTCACCACACACACTCACACCACGCTCACCACACACTCACACCACGCTCACCACACACTCACACCGCGCTCACCACACACTCACACCGCGCTCACCACACACTCACACCGCGCTCACCACACACTCACACCGCGCTCACCACACACTCACACCACGCTCGCCACACACTCACACCACGCTCGCCACACACTCACACCACGCTCGCCACACACTCACACCACGCTCACCACACACTCACACCACGCTCACCACACACTCACACCACGCTCGCCACACACTCACACCACGCTCACCACGCATACCACACACACTACGCATACCACACACACTACGCATACCACACACACTACGCATACCACACACACTACGCATACCACACACACTACGCATACCACACACACTACGCATACCACACACACTACGCATACCACACACACTACGCTTACCACACACACACCACGCACATACACGAACACCACACGCACACATACCACACACACATTTGAGGATTTAATTAGGATGAATACTTTGTATTAATAAAAATCTCTGATTTTAATATTAAAAAAGTAGTTTAGAAAAAAATTGTTTGGTTCAAAAAAGCTATATTTGATGTTTTAAAAAAGTCATGTTAAATAGAAGATGGTATAGGCCACGGTATTAAAGGAGTTTCCTTTCAATTAAGACAATAACTTCTTGGGCAACTCACCTGGTTGTATCGCTGCCGGTCGAAGGGCTCGCCGAAGAGGATGTTCTGGCGCACGGAGCCCGCGAACATCCAGGGCTCCTGCGCCGCGTACGACACGCGGCCCCGCACCTCCAGCGCCCCGGCGCGCAGCGGCAGCTCCCGGAGCAGCGCGTGCAGCAGCGACGTCTGCGCAGAGGAATCAAGAGCCTTTGAAGGCAGCCCCACTCCCTTCAGTCAAGTGTTGGGGATAGAGGAGGGCTAAGTTAGAGGAAGAGTGGACAAAGACGTTCCGTGAAGGAGAGTCGTTCTCTAGCTCCCGGAGCAGCGCGTGCAGCAGTGACGTCTGCGCATTGGAATCAAGAGCCTTTGAAGGCAGCCCACGGCCTCGACCACGCCCAGCCCCACTCCCTTCAGTCAAAAGATGAGGGTAGAGAAGGGCTAAACTAGAGGAAGGGTGAACGAAGACGTTCCGTGAAGGTGGGTCATTTTGGGGCTCGCAGCGGCAGCTCCCGAAGCAGCGCGTGCAGCAGCGACGTCTGCGCATTGACATCAAGAGCCTTTGAAGGTAGCCCACGGGCTCGACCACGCCCAACCCCACTCCCTTCAGTCAAGTGTTGGGGATAGAGGAGGGCTAAAAGAGGAAGAGTGGACAAAGACGTTCCGTGAAGGAGAGTGGTTCTCCAGCTCCCGGAGCAGCGCGTGCAGCAGCGACGTCTGCGCATTGAAATCAAGAGCCTTGAAAGCAGCCCACGGCCTCGACCACGCCCAGCCCCACTCCCTTCAGTCAAGTGTTGAGGCTAGAGGAGGGCTAAGTTAGAGGAAGGGTGGACGCAGACATTCCGTGAAGAAGATTCCTTCTCCAGCTCCCGGAGCAGCGCGTGCAGCAGCGACGTCTGCGCATAGGAATCAAGAGCCTTTGAAGGCAGCCCACGGCCTCGACCACGCCCAGCCCCACTCCCTTCAGTCAAGTGTTGGGGATAGAGGAGGGCTAAAAGAGGAAGAGTGGAAAAAGACGTTCCGTGAAGGAGAGTGGTTCTCCAGCTCCCGGAGCAGCGCGTGCAGCAGCGACGTCTGCGCATTGGAATCAAGAGCCTTTGAAGGCGGCCCACGGCCTCTGAGCCACGCCCAGCCCCACTCCCTTCAGTCAAGTGTTGAGGCAAGACGAGGGCTAAGTTAGAGGAAGAGTGGACAAAGACGTTCCGTGAAGGAGAGTCGTTCTCCAGCTCCCGGAGCAGCGCGTGCAGCAGCGACGTCTGCGCATAGGAATCAAGAGCCTTTGAAGGCAGCCCACGGCCTCGACCACGCCCAGCCCCACTCCCTTCAGTCAAAAGATGAAGGTAGAGAAGGGCTAAACTAGAGGAAGGGTGAACGAAGACGTTCCGTGAAGGTGGGTCATTTGGGGGTTCGCAGCGGCAGCTCCCGGAGCAGCGCGTGCAGCAGCGACGTCTGCGCAGTGGAATCAAGAGCCATTGAAGGCAGCCCACGGCCTCGACCACGCCCAGCCCCACTCCCTTCAGTCAAGTGTTGGGGATAGAGGAGGGCTAAACTAGAGGAAGAGTGGACAAAGACGTTCCGTGAAGGAGAGTGGTTCTCCAGCTCCCGGAGCAGCGCGTGCAGCAGCGACGTCTGCGCATTTTAATCAAAGGTCTTTGAAGGCAGCCCACACACGGCCCCGACCACGCCCAACCCCACGCTCCCTTCCAGTCAAGTGTTGGGGATAGAAGAGGGCTAAACTAGAGGAAGTGTGGACAAAGAAGAGTCCTTCTCCAGCTCCCGGAGCAGCGCGTGCAGCAGCGACGTCTGCGCATAGGAATCAAGAGCCTTTGAAGGCAGCCCATGGCCTCGACCACGCCCAGCCCCACTCCCTTCAGTCAAAGATGAAGGTAGAGACTAAACTAGAGGAAGGGTGAACAGAGACGTTCCGTGAAGGTGGGTCATTTGGGGTTCGCGGCAGCTCCCGGAGCAGCGCGTGCAGCAGCGACGTCTGCGCAGTGGAATCAAGAGCCATTGAAGGCAGCCCACGGCCTCGACCACGCCCAGCCCCACTCCCTTCAGTCAAAAGATGAGGGTAGAGAAGGGCTAAACTAGAGGAAGTGTGGACAAAGACGTTCCGTGAAGGAGAGTCGTTCTCCAGCTCCCGGAGCAGCGCGTGCAGCAGCGACGTCTGCGCATTTTAATCAAGAGTCTTTGAAGGCAGCCCACGGCCCCGACCACGCCCAACCCCACTCCCTTCAGTCAAGTGTTGGGGATAGAAGAGGGCTAAACTAGAGGAAGTGTGGACAAAGAAGAGTCCTTCTCCAGCTCCCGGAGCAACGCGTGCAGCAGCGACGTCTGCGCATTGGAATCAAGAGTCTTTGAAGGCAGCCCACGGCCTCGACCACGCCCAACCCCACTCCCTTCAGTCAAGTGTTGGGGATAGAGGAGGGCTAAAAGAGGAAGAGTGGACAAAGACGTTCCGTGAAGGAGAGTGGTTCTCCAGCTCCCGGAGCAGCGCGTGCAGCAGCGACGTCTGCGCAGTGGAATCAAGAGCCTTTGAAGGCAGCCCACGGCCTCGACCACGCCCAGCCCCACTCCCTTCAGTCAAGTGTTGGGGATAGAGGAGGGCTAAATTAGAGGAAGAGTGGACGCAGATGTTCCGTGAAGGAGAGTCGTTCTCCAGCTCCCGGAGCAGCGCGTGCAGCAGCGACGTCTGCGCAGTGGAATCAAGAGCCTTTGAAGGCAGCCCACGCCCAGCTCCACTCCCTTCAGTCAAGTGTTGGGGATAGAGGAGGGCTAAACTAGAGGAAGAGTGAACAAAGACGTTCCGTGAAGGAGAGTCGTTTTCCAGCTCCCGGAGCAGCGCGTGCAGCAGCGACGTCTGCGCAGTGGAATCAAGAGCCTTTGAAGGCAGCCCACGGCCTCGACCACGCCCAGCCCCACTCCCTTCAGTCAAGTGTTGAGGCAAGACGAGGGCTAAGTTAGAGGAAGAGTGGACAAAGACGTTCCGTGAAGGAGAGTCGTTCTCCAGCTCCCGGAGCAGCGCGTGCAGCAGCGACGTCTGCGCAGTGAATCAAGAGCCTTGAAGGCGGCACGGCCTCGACCACGCCCAGCCCACTCCCTTCAGTCAGAAGTGTTGGGGATACACGAGGGCTAAACTAGAGGAGAGTGGACAAAGACGTTCCGTGAAGGAGAGTGGTTCTCAGCTCCCAGACAGCCGTGCAGCAGCGACGTCTGCGCATAGGAATCAAGAGCCTTTGAAGGCAGCCCACGGCCGCGACCACGCCCAGCCCCACTCCCTTCAGTCAAGTGTTGGGGATAGAGGAGGGTTAAACTAGAGGAAGAGTGGACAAAGACGTTCCGTGAAGGAGAGTCGTTCTCCAGCTCCCGGAGCAGCGCGTGCAGCAGCGACGTCTGCGCATAGGAATCAAGAGCCTTTGAAGGCAGCCCACGCCCAGTTCCACTCCCTTCAGTCAAGTGTTGAGGCAAGACGAGGCCTAAGTTAGAGGAAGAGTGGACAAAGACGTTCCGTGAAGGAGAGTGGTTCTCCAGCTCCCGGAGCAGCGCGTGCAGCAGCGACGTCTGCGCATTGGAATCAAGAGCCTTTGAAGGCAGCCCACGGCCTCGACCACGCCCAGCCCCACTCCCTTCAGTCAAGTGTTGGGGATAGACGAGGGCTAAACTAGAGGAAGTGTGGACAAAGA
>BLKR01006252.1:0-61197 GCA_011170035.1 Teleogryllus occipitalis
CAGTTCACTTATTTATTTCGTTCATTCGGTCGTCTCACCAAACCACTCAGTTGAAATCATTTGCATGTACATTAAAATATTTCTAGCGATTTGCAATAAGTAATAAACTACTATTTTTATGACCAAATTTTACATGACGGAATATTACTTTTGTGTTTGGTAGCGTTCAATGACTTTGTAGAATTTTGGAATAATTGGAGAAATGTTCTGTAATATACTATTTTCCCCAATCATCACAGGGTAATTTGTACATCTACATAGTTGTGGGTTGAATACTCTAATAAACAAGTGAATACTAGGAATTCTTGCTGTTTTGTCTTAATATCTCACTTTTAAACTTAATGTATTTTGTGAGTTATTTAGTAACGCACACTACTACTAAGTACTAAATCTGAGAATGAATAATTATTTAAGAGGTAATATATTTACACACGTAATCCGAAATCTGCAAAAGAGTCTCACAACGTTCTACTATAGACACATTGATCAGGATCAAAAACCACAGTTGTCAACTTTTCTGTAAAAATAATGTTAACGCTAACAAAATTTACTTTCGTTGTCATTTCCGTAAAAATTAAAACGTTTCGCGATAAATTAGAAAAGAACTATTTTTGGGGATAATTTGACACTTACAAAGAATTGTAATTTCACTTTTTTATTGATTGCAACAAGTTCTGCTGTGCGACAAGTAGTAGAAGTGACTGAAAGCCCCACATTGATTTCCTGTGGTGAGTAAAACCAACACAAAATGGATTAACTATTTCTAACATGACATTATTAAATACAAATACAAACAAACACACTCACCTGCATTGGAAGAAGAGCAGATCTCCGTTCAAAGGCATATAATAGATGAATAACGACGGTCAGTATAAGGAATGAGAGCATATGCACACCGTGAAGAAACATCTGTGCGAAAAGCATTCACAAGTGCGTCGACGCTAAACCTAGCATTTGCTCCTCCCTTTTCTCTCTAAAATTCGATGCCGCTTCAAAGATCGGAGTTCGTTTCCTTTAATAATTTTATTACGTCGGTGAATGCTTTTAGATTAATTGAGTCCCTTACACCATAACGTTGAAAATGGATGAAATGAAAACAGAAAAGGACATGAATTTCAACTGTTCCACATTTTAAATGAATTTCTAGGCAAATAGAACGTACATGTATACTCGATCACAAAGATACTTTCGAATTTTATGTCTTGTAATAGTGGTAATGTTTAAGATTGGTAAAAATATCCTTGTATGTTTCTTTTTTCTCATTTGTTTCTCTTTTTTCTGTTCACTTCTTTCTTTCTTTCTTTCTTTCTTTCTTTCTTTCTTTCTTTCTTTCTGTTTTTCTATTAAAATAATATGTAACATTAATCTTCATTATATGGTTGTACTTGTACGGATTAATTACTTTATTGCGGGTTATCTTACTTTGTGCCGAGAATTGGTTGAACAGTCATGAAACCAGTGATAAATGATTATTACTGTTTGCTATTAAATGTTGCATAACATAAAATCCTGGTTTTTATATGCAAATGTTCGCATTTTGCATATTTTATTTCCGTTGTAAACGGCGAATATTGTTTTCATTGTTCATCCTATAGAATAACTGCAAATATAGAGATATTTGAAAGAATTGTTTATGAAAGTTGTTCATTTTCCTAACTAGTGAGGGATGGTTAACCAAATAAGCGATAATTTATCGACGCTGAAAGTTTAAAGTATTCCTACTATTCTTGAATAGAAGAAACGTTTATTTACGTAAGTATTATGGATTCTAAAGAAATTTCTAGTTAACATGAAAAGTTTTATATTGATATATCTTTGATGCATCTCCAGTAGGGAAATAGTGAAATGTCCTATTTAGGCTGTTATCCAACTTTGTAAAATTATTGCGTTTATGAAAATGGCAATAGCGACTTCATTCCATTTTCCATAGATTGTATTTTATTGAAAATCTGTACATATATGCAAGTTCTTGATATATTAATGCTATATACGAGAATCAATGTAGTTTGGTGTTGGTCTGAGACACTTAAGGTTTAAAATAGGTAATGGATTTCATAATCCTCGCGTTTGATTGTGAATTTGCGTTAATTTTCTTAATGCATATTTCCATAAAAAATATAATAGATGAGACTGTGAGTCCAATTGCCAACATTATAAATGATCCAGAGACATCTTCAAATTTCAAAGGAAGTTTCTCCGTAGCGCTCACGATCTTCATAAATATTCTCCTATCAAAACCTTCACTGCTCCATTTTGGCAATATTCCGCTCTCAAAAAGCCATGATGTTATATTGTAGATTCTATGATAAAATGGGGTACCCCATGGTGAGCAATAAGTAACAAAAAAATATTGAAACTTCTGCTTCATTATGTACAACTTGTTTGAATCGTTAGCACATTCATACATAAGTGTTTTAGCCATATTTCCCAGATAAAGAGCAGAGAATTTTCCGCTCTTTATTGTTTGGAGTGTACTTTGGATAAGATTTTTGCTCTGAATTCTCATTGACTTCCTGTATAAATTTTGCATATTTTTGTCTTCCGAATAGCGAAACAAATCAAGAAGAGAGTGAAGAGTGTATGCTAAACCCTGGCCAGCTTCGTCCATTTCTTTAACAGTTTGTATATCTTGTATTTGGCGAGGGTTAGTCATAATGTCGACAATAATACTTTGAAACAAACTCGTAATAATAATCCCTGCCAATAAACCGATTGCTATGTTTATTCTGAGTTGAAGTTTGACATATCGTTCTATAAATGGCAATCCACGAGAACTATAAAAGTGTAGGATATCGGTGATGTCACTCAAAACGAATGCATTTATTCCGTAAAAGCGTTTGCTGATGTTCCATGCAATTGAAGAAGCAGCAATTACGCCAATTAAAGTTATCCAAACGGCTAATTCGCATGAATAGACAAGGGCTTGCCAGGGTGGCATAATACCTTTTCGAAGACTCACAATTACGGAGACATCACCTTTGTGAACAGGTGACACTATATCCATGATATCATGATTTTTATACCTGAGACGAAGAGGGCAGTAGTTGAAAAAAAGGTCAATTTCAAAATTTTGCATTTGTCTATACAGCTCGTTCATGGTTGATTCATTGAGTGTCACAAATTCAGGTGTCCCAGACCCATGTTGTTTTATAGTAAATTTCATTTTATCAGCAACAACTAAGAGTGTTTTCATGTCTCGACGTGTAATATTCTTACGTGTGTCGTAGGAAAAACGATCAGGATAAATAGCAACGTCAAGTTCATATTGATGCATGTTTCGGAAACGGCTGAGGAAAATATTCTGTACATTTTCAATGTCTTTCTTAGAAAGATACTCCAAAGTGCCCGAGAAGGGATTGAAGATTACTGTTTGAATGTATTTATTTTCAGAGCATTTACTTGAAATGTTTTCATCAAAACATTCCGTTTCAATCCAGAGGGCGTTTTGTATTCTGAACTTTTCCCAAAGAGAATTCATTATTTCTTGTATCAGATGTGTTGCGGCATACATTTGGTCTTTTATTAGTATATATGTCGCTCTTGGGTGCCAGCAGTTCAACATTTCGGGAACATGACTCTGGAAAATGTTTTTTAGAGAATTTAGATTCTTTTCAGCGTTTGGAAGAAATAATAGAACACTGAAATTGTCTATATCTTTACTTTTGCACGTATGGAGTACAAGTGGAGGTGAATTTGAAATAGAATAATGCATTTTTTGCAAACATTCAATTTTGAGTGAATTGAATCCCAGAGAAGGTACTACAATTTCGTGTTTTCCTTTTGAAACTGTAGTTATACTGTGCAAGATGTCTTGTAGAGCATGAAATCTATACCGATGCTCATTTTTTGTTACATTGCGACCTAGTAATATAGTACCTCCTACAGCACAATTAGTGAAAATATAGAATAATATAATTAATAGTATGTGAGATGCGTTGAAGTTTCGTATTAAAATAAATTGCATATTGACATTGGAAGCTACGCTGGAGAAACTTTTTGAAGAATATGATGTTCGTTGTAAAGAAAATTGATTGGTTGAAGTTCTGGTGATTGATCGAAGCAAGCACGTTTTTGTAGCCTTTAGTTGTGTTAATCAGTCGTCAGTTATCTTTTTTCTTGGGACATCACTATTATATTTCATGAAAGATGATACTATATATTTTATTTAAAAAATTAAAGTTTTAGAAGTTTTTTTTGTTCTTCCTGTTCACTTTTTATACTGATTATATGTGTGTTTGTTCGTTCGTATATTTTGTATTCCACGAAGTCACATTGTCTTAGCTCATTCCCATTATCACATCATCATTCTGGTCGTCATTATTGACGAACTATCCTATGCCAAATAGAACTTGCCAAATAAGTTTTGGTGATCTCAAAAACACTTATAGTATATTTTTAGTCGTAATTTCTGAGACCGCTCCTATGTCACGAAATATTTGTTACTGTGTTAAACAAGTGCTGTTCTTAAACTTCCAATGCACTGTTTTCATACAAGGCATCTGAAAATAAAAGATACGTTACCAAAACTTCATATTTTCAACCTCCTCTCTCTCCTGCTTCTTTCTGCAGAGAAACAAATTGCTACTGCTGCAATATTTACTTTAACTTCACTGCACAGCTTCGTAATCAATTTTCACTATTGCTACCCCCAGAATCATTCAAACTCTTATGCGAATCAAACATACGAGGTCCTACAAGATGTTACTCTTTATATATTCTCAAAGTGTCAGGCATATGAGTAATTAAAACGTAGTTAATGTGAAGCATAACGTAAGGTATGATATTGTTTTGTTGCTACAAAATAGATACCTGTATTCATGGTTGATGTATTACCAGTTAATTACGGTGTATCGAAGTTGTAAAAAATATATGAGTCTTTATGATCGTTTCACAAAACATTAATTACACAATGACAAAGTACTTTAGTAATTTTAAGAAGAGTCCATGTGCAATGGTCTCTTTAATAGAAAAAAACTGTTGAGAAACATTGTGTATAAGAACAGCAGCGCCAAGATATTCTTGCATAGAAAAAGAGTTGAATTTATAATGGTGAGTACGAACATAGATAAAGCTAGAAACGTCACCGTCGTAGTTTTTACGCCATTACTAAGCAATGTTCGCGCTTCTTTTGTTATTGTTGACTATTAATGTTTTGTGGATGATATGTGTTTGATAAAACTTACAATCCAAAGTTTTATATTGATGTGCATATAATATCTGGGTTTCTGTTACATTAATTTCATACGTTTTATGTCTTAGAGATTCATATATATTCTCTTTGAATTATTTTTTTCTGACAAACTCAATGTTATTCTAGCATTAATATTTACTCGTAAATGCAAAATAATACCTCTGTGATAAAAATGTATTCCAATTTATTTCCGCTAGATTTCTCTCCATTGCTCCCGCAAAACCATTGTATATCACCGTCAATAAGACGCCACCGGTGGAGGTGGCTCAGGGCATTAACTGGTCACTGTAGTGATTCTGACCGGGAGGACCTTGGATCGGCAGGATTTTCGGCACTTTCTAGATAGCTAGGTCGAATTGAGTCCCTGTCTGGAATAGAATTCTAGCGAACATCTGTTCCAATCGGTATTTCCATGGTTTCTCCGATCAATACTAGGTGAATGCCAGAGCAGTACCCTGACAAACAAGCCACGGACCGCGCGCGATCTTTCCTTCCTCTTCCTTGACCTATCCCCACCCATTACTTACACACACACTTACATGCACTACATTACCATTCATACCGGGAGACCAGCACGGAGGTTACAGCTTGTCCTGGCTGGTGCGATTTTATACCTATTTTTTGCTCTCTGTGAATGCTATTGTCGAGATTATTTCAGTGCAAATATACAGTACTTTAATTTAGCGTGTTAGTTCCCTAATTAACCGATAGGGACAACATCTGACAGCTAATCTTTGAATGTAGGGACTCAACTATATACAGCATAATCAAGCAATTAGCACACAATGAGCAGTCGTGTACAAGCCCATGACAGCTCTTGCAATTTCGCACGGACAGTAAAGTTGAAATTCTAATTTTGAGTGTTGAGAACAATTTTTTCAGAAAGATAACGCTTCCACGCAAAATACATCACGTGAATTTTAACTGTTACATTACATAATTCACAGTATTCTGGTATTGATAAGTTTTTACTGTTGCATGCACATGCACAGACTTTAAATCATTTTATGAATTCCATTATGTTGTCTCGTTATATGTCCTGAAATATGTTAATTTTATTCATTTTTATATCAGAGAATATATATTGGAAAAGATGTTCTTATTTCTTTTCCTTAGATTGTCCTTGTTTAGCAGATGATTGAATACATTTTGAAAAGATTTTCATGATTTATTTCAAACTTATTGATATTTTTTAACTGAAGTTTCTAATCTAAGTTCTTAAAAATTAAGCAGAGATTAACATTTTTACTGAAGATTTTAATCTTTCTCTTTTACAAAACAAATAAGGCAAAAATGAGCACATTTCAGGTGACAAAATAGCAAATCAAAATTAATAATAAATAAAACTACGCTCTTATTCTTCTCCACTCCAAAAATGCCGACTATGATTGTTTATGATCTTTATTCGATTCTTCTGGTAATAAATAAAGCGTTGTTGAACTTGTTACTACCTATATTATAGGTAAGGTACACATTTCATTGTTATTGTCTCTGCTGTCAAAATTTATTTTCTAACAAATGCGCAGTGGGAATTGTAACGAGAAATAAGCACAATAGCGTAGAACTGCGCAGTTTTTCAGTTGTTAACCGCCGTATACAAGAGCCAATTGTAAAAAGAATGCTTCCTGTGGATTTTAAAAATTTAGGATTTTTATTGATCAGTAAGACGTAGATTGCAAATTTTAGTCCATGGGTGTGTAATCGATGCCATTTGTCGACCAAATATGCGGCAGAAAAACAAATTTTTAATTGAACGTAGAAAAACTTCTTAACGTAATGGTACTCCAGCAATCGTGGGGTAACTTTTGCGCAGTAAAGAAGAAAAATCACCTAGGAAGCATTTGTTCATCTCATTGTGTAAAACACACTGATGTCTATTTTTACGGCCGAAATGTCTTGCCCTGTAATCTGTACCATTTTTCTTCCTTTATTGAAAAGCGACACAAGTCAAATATAAATTTTCTGTTACATGAAGAAATATGTTTAATTAATATTTAATATTTATTTGCTACATATTCAATTGCATTACAATTTCCAGGGACTTGAATATAAATGTAATACATAATGTAGAGACAAGATGTCAGCATTTATTTGTCAGGTAAATGATTACTAATAATGTCATTAATGTGCTGTCACTAACTTTAATTATGTAATTAAAAATTAATTATGAAATGTATAAATAGAAATGAAACAAGTTTTAAATTGTGGAGAAAAATTATGTTTAGAAAATAGTCTTTATTGTATCAATATGTTTATAAACTGAGTTCGAAATAAGTGTCTTCAGCCAGGAAGAACCCTTCCTTCAGCAAAGTGAGTTATTTATGCGCGCCACTTTCCCACAAACGGAGCGACTTCCTGCTTGCCCCAGCCGCATTATCGGCGTCTGGTCTGGAAGAGACGCCGTGGACCCAGCGCAGGTCGGCGGCAGTGGCTCATGAGCTCGCCAATGAAGGCGGCGGCGGCGGCCAGCGCGCCCGCCCCCAGCACCACCCCCGGCTCCAGCAGAGCGCGCGCCGCCAGCGCCTCCACCGCCCGCTCCGCCGCCTCCCACTCCACCCAGCTGCCCTTCACCTTCTGGTCGAACATCTCGTCGCTGAAACACGGTGGGAGAGTCACATTAGCTCGGAATCAATGGAGGTTGAGCTGAAGAAGGCGAAGAACGAAGAGAAGAGGGGAGAAGAAGAAGAAGAAAGAAAACAAGAAAAAATTCTAGGAGAAGAGGAAGGCCGAAAAGAATGGCAAAGAGGAGGAGGAGAAGGATTAGAAGATACGAAAAGCAGCAGAAGTAGAAAATAAGTAGTAGTTTTTCTGTCAGAGGTATGTTAGAATTTTGTAGTTTAAATTATCCCACAAAAGGGGATTACCCAGCTGCCCTTCACCTTCTGGTCGAACATCTCGTCGCTGAAACACGGTGGGAGAGTCACATTAGCTCGGAATCAATGGAGGTTGAGCTGAAGAAGGCGAAGAACGAAGAGAAGAGGGGAGGAGAAGAAGAAGAAAGAAAACAAGAAAAAATTCTAGGAGAAGAGGAAGGCCGAAAAGAATGACAAAGAGGAGGAGGAGAAGGATTAGAATAAACGAAAAGAAGCGGAAGTAGAAAATTAGTAGAAGTTTTTCTGACAGAGATAAGTTATAATTTTGTAGTTTAAATTATGCTTCAAAATGGATTGCCCAGCTGCCCTTCAGCTTCTGGTCGAACGTCTCGTCGCTGCAACACGGTGGGAGAGTCGCATTAGCTGGGATTCAGAGGAGAGGAAGAAGGGGAAGGTTTTGAAGGATTAGGAGCAGTAGGAGAAGGAAGAGAAGAAGGGAGGAGAAGAAGTTGAAACAGCCTGAAAAGTAGAAGAACTAAAACAAGAAAAATTAGTAGGAGAAGAGGAAGGACGAAAAGAATAACAAAGAGGAGGAGGAGAAGGATTAGAAGAAACGAAAAGCAGCAGAAAAAAATTAGTAGTAGTTATTATGACAGATTTATTTTATAATGTTGTAGTTTAAATTATCCTGCAAAAGGATTATGCCATTAGAAGTCTGTTATATGCTTCAAATAAAGAAATTATCTTAAGAAACTAGTGATCCTACAGCGTAGCAACATTGACGAGGAACCTTTTCTCCCAAGTGATGTAAACCCTGTTTCTCACACTGCAAATAGCGGTGACAGGATAAAATATCTAGCGACGTGTTATTTATCATTTGCGTTCCGTGGCACTTGAACACGTGGTTCGCGCGGGCACCGCCAGGTCGCAGCGTTAACAAATCCAAAAACACGTTTTGGGAGAAAATTCTTAGAATCTTCTGCATAGATTCAAAAATAAATCAATTACCAACAGGAGACCGATACACGTCGAATGATACTTAATTTCTCTCAATTATTGGACGGGAAGGGGTCTAACTTTGAGTGACATACGGACAGACAGACGATAGGACGTACGGCCGGCCGGCCAGACGGCCAGACGGCCAGACGGCCAGACGGCCAGACGGCCAGACGGCCAGACGGCCAGACGGCCAGACGGCCAGACGGCCAGACGGCCAGACGGCCAGACGGCCAGACGGCCAGACGGCCAGACGGCCGGATGGACGGACGGACGGACGGACGGACGGACGGACGGACGGACGGACGGACGGACGGACGGACGGACGGATGGACGGACGGATGGACGGACGGATGGACGGACGGACGGACGGACGGACGGACGGACGGATGAAATAACGCACGCAGGTGCGTATAAGGAAAAGTTCTGACTTTCTGCCAAATGCTCGCACTAAGGGTTGCTTCAATATCTAGAAGAATCAAAAAAACTATATAATTCACATTGCCCTTTAGTCAAAATACATTGCACCCGTTTAAGAACTAAGATTTCGGTCCCGATGTGTGGCTCGTTTCCGAATGATATTTTTTTCTCAATCACCGAAATTTGAGTGTTTTCTATGAATAATCATTATTGAGATTTCCTGTTGCCCTACCGTACTTAGCAAAGTACTTAAGGCGATGTTTGAGTTGGAAATACAACAAGCAGTTGGTTTGTGACATTTAAGGGCGGTGATGTGTCACTGTGGTAATTCACTTTGAAACGAAAGATTTTGGAGGAATGTTTTGCCAATTTTCAAAGTGAGAGGAATTGCAGTAGCAATTGTGAGAGAATTTAGTGGAGTAGCACTGAGTTTATATCAGCGAAATTTCGAACACAAACACCTGCAGTTCACATTCCACAATATCCTGACAGATGTCATCAAACAACTTTTTTTGATTTACTTTACGAAACGTCCCTTTCTGAAACTTAACAATTGAGATTTCATGAGCGACATTTAGGATTCCTTGAGATTGATTTTTTTACGAAGATGAAAAAAATTCCCAACTTTGAGATTTATGAGCTGTAAAATCGTTCAGTTTTCTAGGTATTAGTTCAGTGACTTTAGTAAAATAATCAGCAAATAAAACGTAAATAAAAAACTTTGCTTTTGAAACAAAAATGAAGATATTATGAAAGTATGCATTCGGAATGAAAACAAACATTAAATTTGTGAATGTTAAAAGAAATGTTTATTGAAAAAAAATAGTTTCTCAAACATTGTCTAGTCAGAAGTTCCTGTTTTTTTGCCTAATAGTTCGTATTAGGTTACAACCCATTTAAACATTAGCTTGAATCATTTAGAGTATTGACTATGATTTTTAAATTGGTATTTCTTCGCAATATATTTTGGTGATCTTTAATAAGAATTGTTAATAGTAAACATTTTATCGTGTTTTTCTCTGTAACACAATGAAACTAGTGGTGCTAAAACAGCACATCCTTTTTTGCCCATATTTTTACGCAAAATTACGCGAAAGTACTCATTTTAGAAATATGTTACTTGACCTTATTTCAAAAACTATCTTTAAAGGAACAGATTTTATTCAGGGAAAAATATCATATCTTTAATATGGAAATTCGTTTTAGGAAGACTCCGAAAAAATTTTGAACTTTTACAATTTTCGAAAAATCAAGGTTTTCAACAAACATGAGACTTGCTCCATTATCTTAAACGTCCTTTACTCTATCCAACAAAAAATATAATCGTAAACGATGGAGACATTATTTTTAATTTGGTAAATGTCCCAGAGACGTCATGTAAAGTACCCTCCAAAATTAAAATATCGTTTTTAAATTCAAGGGCCGCGATATCAGACAGATTGAGTGAGGAATATCAATTTAGGAGAAAATTAGGCGGACGGTTTAGCCGCTAGCGTTGTTCACGGACAACCACAGACCTTTGTCGTCAATTGATTTTTGGTATCAAAGACTCACAAACAATGAATTCTGTACACACCATGAGTTAGAGGATGTTTTTCTAAATTAACGATTTATTCACTTTTTCGTTTCCAGGGCTCTAAATAAGAGTTTTTCTGCCAAAAATTCACCGCTTGTTCACGTTGCATTACATAACTTTCTCTCTACTCCGTAGTGAGAGAGGAAAAAGTAAGGGATAATAATTTAAAGGAAAATGCATATTTTTTTAAAACAACTCGTTCATCTTAATAATATTATAATAATGGAATTTCAAATTAGAAATACTCGTTAAGTCACCTACCTGGTTGCTTTTAAGTAGAATCCGGCTTCGACTAAGTGCATGACGGATATGCTTACGTTATCAGCGAGTTGCCATCCTGCTCGGACAGGGTAGGCAACGGGCGAATTCTTCAAAATCCGTTGCCTTACAATATGCAGTTTAGGGTGCCCATTATGGTCTACGTATTGCGGTAGATGAACAAGCTTTTCCAGAAGACTCCCGTCAAATACCATAGCCGCTTCATTGGATGAAATAAGATCATCGAACGCTTCATCTTGACCACTCCACGGCACAGATTTTGATAATATCTTATTTACGACATCGTTTGCATCAAGTCCGAAAATAACTGCCTTTGCTCTCTCCAACACATAGACTCTCTTAACACGAGCATCGACCTCTTGTAATGTTTGTACCTGTGTTGGCTCGACAGGTGCAGTCAAAAAGCTCATGAACACTCCGAGAAAGGCATTGACCATGATCATACCGAACGCCGAAAGCATTATGAAGAGAAAGTTGGTTAGTGGGCGTGGCCGTATATCAAATCCTCCGGAAATAAAAGCTCTAAACGAGTCTAGTAATGCTGAATGATTTCCCACTACGCGCAGAAATGTGGCAAATGCAATGAGTGTTGCCAGCAATGCCATCCAGAGGTCTAGAGTAAAGGAACTTACAATAGATTGCATGGTCCCTGGTACTCTTCCCACGAGAACGGCTGTATCTTCTTTAGTGTGCGGATACAAGTAATTTTGTATTCCATGAGAAGGCAGAATGTTCGTCGCGGATTCGTGAATATCCATTACTCCTAGCTTGAGGCTCAAATAAACCCCCTCTTGTCCACCGGGAATGCTAAAACATTTTCCTGCTCCGCGATGATCAGCAAGGATCTTAATGAAGAAAGAGTCCCTCGTACCTGGTATCCAATCTGGATGACAAAACGTGTTACGATCTCCTGCGAAACGAATGTCTTTTAATTTTAAAGGTACGGGGGAGGGCCCAGATATTGGCAGAAGTGCTAGGCGACCATGTCGAGGTGGACCTACCGTAGAACTTGGTGGTTTAGTTTGAGGTGATTTCAAATTCAAAATTGTCACACGTATGCAATGAAGATATCTCTTAACTAACTCTTCGTGAGTAATGCCTTGATTGGATGGATCTCCTCGTAATTTCAATAAACACACGTCCGGAGCGTACCCTGTGATTCCCCTTTGGGGAATTTTCCAGAAGTGCTTTTGAGATGAACGTGGGTGAGAAATATTTTCCTGCTGTCTGGTTACTTGATGAGTTTCTGTAGTTGGAAGAGGAGTTGTAATGAAGTTCAATGTCGTGACATTTGAGTGTGTCTGACTAACGGAAAACGATTTTTGCACTAAAGACACGCAAACCAGCATTAACATTGGAGTCCTTCCTGTCATCTGCGTGTTTCTTTTACAGCTCTCTGTGATTTCTAAGAATTAGATTTGACGGCTCTTCACACAATTACACAGAAATTGGTCGTTGTTGTTGTGGTTCTGTCATAATTTGGCTGAGAAATTGATCGGTACAGAAATGTATTTAACATTTCTCCCATTGTCTGAATTGTCTCTTCTAGAAAAGTGCATTACTAATCTTGTCTTCTTCAACTGTACTTAACAGACATCAGTCTTCTCTTCTTCAACTGTACTTAACAGTCATCTGTTTTCTGAAAAACAATATCATGAACTGCTATGTCTCGGATACAAGAAAATGAAATAAATATTAATATTGTGTAATTAGAATATTACAAACTACATGTAATGTAGAAATAATTTGAAAGAACAAACTGAATATGACATTCTTCTGGTTCCTTAGTAAACACTAAATTACTAAAATTACACTGAAAAGTAATTAAATATCACTGAAGGTAGTAATCAGTATTGTGCTTGAGGAAATCGATGACTTCCAGCCACGTCAAATTTCATGATGGTACATATCACCTCTTCACCATGAATATTTATGTCTCCTCATCTAATTAAACATCAGTATACGTATCGAAAAACCTGAAAAAAAGAAGAACAATATTATTTAATTAAAACCATACCGTCGAAAACTATATTCTGTATCTGACGTATAGAGAAAAAGAATAATTTGTGTACGATTTCTTGAAATCCAAAGTATCTACCATCTTTCTTACTATACATAATTATGCATACTATAAATAGAGGTTTCAACAAGCGTTTTTACCAACATAGGGATACTACAAATTTGCGCTCTCCTTTAATAGAAAAATATTTACATCAGAAAAGTAACTACGGAATTTATTTTATAGTACTGGTGAGAAAATAACACACACAACGCCCTACTACTCTTGTAACTAGCAAATATAGGAGAAAATTTTTTGAAAAATCCCTCACGTTGTTAACATTTACATTGTGTGAGCTTTTCTTCATTATTGAATATGTGAGTACAAGGAGTTTAAATGATTTTAGATTATGTTTCTCCAGAATATCAACACTTTTCTGTAAAACTAAGCTCATATTCATTTATTTTATGAAACGCTAAAACGAAATTTTTTTAAAACATCTTAAAATGTTTCAATGAAAATTTCCTTAAATGGCTAGATTTTACTCAATAATGGTTACTAGAGTCAATTCAATTATTAGGGTACCGAAAAATGGAGAAAAGTGAAAAAATGTCTCATTTGTCCGATGGGTTAGCTGTGAAGAGGATAGGGCAAATTCGAAAAGCTAGCCCAGAGAAAAAGAGTTTAGAAAATTAACTTCTAAGAGGAAGTCTGCCAATATGTAACACCACCAATACGTACCGACATACGGAGTAATATAGTCTTTGATCAATCTCAAACTAAACTTTTTCTTTAAATTTTTTGAAGAATTGAGTGAAATGCATTTTTAATGAGAGCATAAGTTAGTTATTCATTGTTTAGTCTGAATTTTAAAAAAATATAATTTTGAAATTTCTTAGTAACTTATTGACATTCGAAATTTTTCATTAAATAAAATTCGTTCTCAACAATTACTTTTTACTTTGTCGTCGATATTTTTTCGAAAATATTTGTCAAATTTTTTTTGAAAAATATCTTTCATAGCTTTCTCATTTTTTTTTGAAAAATCTCTCTCGTTGTTGAATATATCTTCTAACATGCTTTCCTGTCTACTATTGGATTTGTGAGAACAAGTGCTACACATTATGTTTGTTGCTTTATCATGAAATCAAAAGTTTTCTGCCAAACTGATCTCAAATTTACGCATTTTATGAAACACTTAAACTATTTTTTGACTGAAACGCTGAAACGTTCTCTAAAAACATCTCCAAATTTTTAATGACAACTTGCATCTAAAATAACATTTTATTTCTCTGTAATATTTATAAATAGAATATTTCAGTTCTGACTTTAGGAAGCGAAAATTTGAGCAAATGCCTTTTTGGTTGAATATGAAAAGAGGGGGAGGCAAAATACGAAAAACTGGCCCAGACGCAAGAGAATAGAACTCTAGCAGGAGAAATTTCGTGCCACTTTGTAGCGCCTTTGGTCCTTATTATTTAAGTTTGTAGTTCATAAATTAAAGATTAACCTTTTAATTTGTTTTCATTATAAACATTATATGTTGATTGAATCATAACGTAAATAACATTAAGTTATGAATTGCTGTGAGGCAAATACGGTTTGGACATTCGTGTTTGTTCAACCAAATTTCATTAGACATTTTTGATATTTAGTATAAATTTTATTAGACTTTCCTAATAATTAGACGAATTTGTAATTAGACGAGTTGTCTGGATCTTTTCTCATTTAACGTAAAACAATTAGAGCTTCTGTTCTCTTAGACCCCCGACCCCTAAACAATGAGAGTTTATTGAAAGGTGCGCAAGGCAAGGAATCGTGTCAGCATGTAATGTAATGTAATTTTGTATGTTTTCGAAATATAATTCAATGTATTTTTTTCGAAATACATTTCACGCCGTTAATATGCACATGTTCATCGATTTGTAAACATTATTGTCTTGGAAGTGGAAGTTCTTTAAATGACTTTAAGTTTTACGAAATCTTAATAGATTCTTGTGAAAAAGATCATCAAATTTCCCATTTACAGTTTAATCGTTATTTTATTAAAAAGGGTTTCAAATTTTTTAATGAAAATTTCTATTCAGGACGAATTTATAATGTTATTGAATATTCTCAAAGTAATATTTAGGTACTACTATTAGGAAACTTACTGTACTTTTGGTGACGAAAGATGGATGCTGGTCAAAGAATGGAGCAAGACCTTAAATCCAGTTCACACCAAGGAAATACGAGAAATTTTCTACGAGAAAGTCTGTGACATTTGTAGCGCCTCTAGTTTCCACTGATAAAACAAGAGACACTTAAAAGGATGGTACAGATCTCAGTCTCTTAGAACGATCTATTTGTTTGAAAATTCCAAATTTAGAAATGATGTGTAAAAGTATTGGCTGCTTTAACACAGCTAAATTCTTTTCGCGTTCTTATTTTGTAAGAAGAGAAAGTATTGTTAGTGTAAAAGGAAAGAAGGGAATCTTCAACAGATAAACTGTTATTGCGGAGCTTGAATTCTACAAATTTTTCAAAAATTGATATTCCTCGATCAATTTAACTGAACACGAGGTCCCCTGAGTTTCAAACGATTGTTTCGTTTTTTGGGGGTTTCTTTATATGAAGTCTCAAATAGCATTTTCTAATATTTCACCCAAATTTTTTGATTAACATCTCGAATATTCTGAAGATGATTTAAGGAAATTGAGTAGATCTCATTTACGTTCCTGAATTTTCGAAAATCGCAAAAGTGGAAAATTATGAGTAAGTTTGTTCGTAATTTTTGGGGAAATGTAGGCTATTTTTCAATAATTATTTTTTTCAAAAACGACTCAATTTTTTTCTTCAAATTTTCTTCTCATTTTTTCAAAATACGGTAAAATAGTTAGTGCTAGTTTGCGGTAAACACAGTTTTCGCAAATTGCCTAATGTTAAAATTTGAAAACTATTAAATTGAAAATAGAGATTCTTGCTTCTGCCAAATCTGTTCGGAAAAGTCAGCTTTTTAAAAATGGTAATATAATTTTTTTCAATTAAAAAAATTAATTTAAAAAATTCTCTCAAAACTGCTAAAATTTTTTGTACTTATTTTTTTTACCGAAGAGAGATCAAGGAACGCTTAAAATTGGCTTAATGGTGTTATGTGTCATTTTCATTGAAATCTCAATTTTTGTAAATTACAAAAATGCCAGAAAGTATGTGATGTTGTAGTTCCACAAGTTTTGTAAATTGTGGTCTACATATATGAGTCGAGCAAGATTCATTTGCAATTTAATAATTGTTTTGATCAGGAGGATATTTGAAACCTGTTTCAAAGCATTAAAACTTGTAAATACTAATTATTGTTATTTTTGGATTTTGAATAGCAGCATGTCTACGAGGTATTTCTTACAAATATGATCAGTGAGCATATCGCCAATTTTTTTTCTTTCTTCAAAATTTAAGTAGTATATGACTTAGTGTAGGGATCACAGAATTTTGAAAATGTGCACACAATTCACTTTCCCCATAGCAGGTCATACGCAGTTTTTTTTATTTATTTATTTTACGTCAAAAAAACAGTTAAAAACTGCGTATGACGTGCTATGGGGAAAAATGAATTGTGTGCACATTTTCAAAATTCTGTGATCCCTACAATCAGTCATATACTACTTAAATTTTGAATTTTTGAAAGGGAGAAAAAAAACAAAAAAAACTCCCATGCAATAGAATCTATTTTCAAGGATAAATAAGCAATAAATTTTGAATTTTGAAAGGGAGGAAAAAACAAAAAAACTCCCATGTAATAAAATATATTTTCAAGGATAAATAAGCAATAAATTTTGGCTCTTATTACTTCCTGCCGCGACAACATGGAAACGATAATTTGAATAATTGTATTTCCCACTGAATTCTAGAAGACGTGCACAGAAAAATGAAGTTACATTTATGTCCAGAAGCAAAACAAGGGGCCATCTCAGCATTTGCTCAATGGATCAGGGAAACTGGACGAAAAACCTGATCGAGATGTTTTTAACTGTTTTTTTACGTAAAATAAATAAAATTAAAAATCACATTGATTTACAATATAAGTATTCTTGACACATCACTTCACTTCCAGACCCCTAGTCTTCTAGTGTAGCCAATCCGTGTAGTCGTCTCTTTTCTGGGTACTGGGATACAACTACTCCACTGGTCGATCGATGTAGAATTTGTAGGGGTAAACCAGATTCGCGTGCGGTTTTTCAGGGTTCTCTGGTTTTTGCTGCCACGAATTGTGCTATTGTTTCTCTGCATTTAGCGCCTGGAGAAATATTAAGTTTTTCTCCTGGGTAGTAAACACTGCAGAGATAATTTATTTGAATATTTTTAGTTCGTATTAATTTATTAACAAAAAGTCTTCAATTTTCATTATATTAATCATTCAAGTTTTAATTTTTTACCATAATTACTTTCTTTTCCTTGAATATTGACATGATTTTCTAAAATTAAATTTCATAGTGTGTCTTACAAGTGAACATCATCATAGATGAAGAGAAGTGAATAATAAATCTTTCAGAATAATTTCATTGTTGTAAGGTAAATGAAATACAAAATCTGAACTCGCTAGAACAACGCTGCATATTTTGAGTCACTTCACTGTTCTCACAAAATTCTGATCATTTAACGTACTCGTTCCTAGGCTATTACTTGCTATCCATTACGTATGATTGATCCCAACAGAAAGCGAATGCATCAACAAATTGAAGGGTTGGTGCCACACGCCAGAATGATTTGAAATATGAATACACTATTTGTTTTAATGACAAATATACTGAGTTGTACAAGAAAACGAAAGGAGCTCACATTTCGATATATTGCTCTTTGAAGTTGGCATTTTATTTAAAGCATACCTTTAAGGTCATTTCATATCAAAATATATTTTAAGATTTAGATTCCCTTGTAATCATAAACATACGATGAATCCTTTGTAGATACAAATATCGTACAGAGCAAATTTGAAGCCTTCTTCTGTAACTTTTCTCGGTATTTAACTTTAAACTATTTTTGTGTTTCTTTGATTACCTGTAAAATTTATGAAGTCCGCTGCCTACATTTTTTGTATATAGAGACCCTAAAATTTGATAACTGTAAAAGTTATTTATCTCTTTTATTTCCTTCATACACTCCTCAAACAGGTATAGCTTTTTGTCTTAAATTTCTAATAATAAATAATATACTAGTTCAACGTACTTACGTTTCAATATAGCGTAGTGCAGTTTTAGCGTAGATTAGAACCGTCTTCCATCTGTAGAATAAATGCACATTTCTTCGATTTTCATAACATTTTATACTCCAGAACTGCACTTTTTTGCATAATTATTGAAAGTTTATTGTTCTTTTTTCATAACTTGGTCATTAACCATTGTAATGTACTTCTGTTACTTTCTGTTCGTAAATAAGTTGTGCCAAGTTCTTGACAATACAGGCAACTGTACTCGGCTTTCCTAGTCAATTATGAAATGATTGATGATGATGTATGTCGATGGTTCTCAAACTTGTATGCGCTTCCCTGGGACTAGTAGGTGGGTTCGTAGAGAGGATATGAACCACTTTCATGTACAGGTTTAAAGGAGAAATTAATCACTTTACTGAATCGGCTCAAACTCTGAAGTTTCAAGATATTCCGTTATCAGGGTAAAGGTACAAACACTTTGTAAACTTTGTTGCAGTGGGCAAGAAAATTCAGCTTCATTTTTGTTATAATTTTCTTTCTAATTAATAACTGTTTTTCATCATATTCTTTCTAGTATTACTTGTAACGGTTACTTAATTTTCTAATTTTGCAACTTTTAATCTAAAATATGTTAGCACATTTTCGAAAATCCTTTGCTAAAAGTAACGTAATTCAAAACTAGGGCTACAGAATGGCGCAGAGTTTTTCGTACAAGTTAATTTCTTAATCTGTTTAGTCTGGGCTAGCTTTTAAATTTTCCCCCACCCCTTCTCAGCTCTTAGCTACCGGTGCCTAAATCACATTTTTTCACATATTTTCAATTTTTCTCTTCCTTAATAGTTAAATTGAAATGACATTACGAATATCGAAGAAAAGTGAAACTCATTTTTATACGCAAATAAGGCGGCGATAGATAGCAGCTGGCAAGAGGATGGGACAAGGTCATAAAGGCAGTTCACACCAAGGAAATTAGAAAACGTTACTACGAGTAAGTCTGAGCCATCCTATAGCACCACTTGTTCCTATTGCATTAGTGGATTTGCGTATTATCATATCATGCATATTGACTTACCTTTCTATGTTTTGTCATTTTAAATATAATAAAATTAATAAATGTCACAATCTTGATTCTTCGGAAATAAAACATTTTAAAAAATTTATTCCATTATTGGAAAATACTTCCTTGCACAATGGAAGAGATACACGCCATTCTGACTGCTTCTATATTCAGCGCTGCGCCTAACACAAAATGTGAGCATGCGTGAGAGAGTAGGCAACATGTCAGACGAAATGTACACATCGACAGTGATAGAGTGCTTTCTCTCAATTTGATGCAGACACCGTATCGATCGCTAATGTGGAATATTATTCTTCCTTTTGGAAATCACACACGTACATTTTCTCTCTATAATTGAATGGGTGAGGGAAGAACAGTTATATTCCAAAATTTGTCATTTTCGTTTCGAAGGCATGGAACTACATGTTTAAAACAGTTCAATTTGAGATTACTTGACTTCAAATCAGGCAGATTCTTCTCTTTGATGAGTGAAAGAACAGTATCTGTCCTGGAAATAGTCACTCGGGATTTCAGACGGGATTTCAGACGTCTGGTGACCAGGGCTGCTTGCAGCGGATAGTTGTTACTCACCAGTGCTATGGGTCTGATAAATGTACTCTTTATGTTACTGATCGAGAGCGTGCCTGCAAGAACCCGAAGTGTGAGAGGTGAGAGTTACGATAAGCCATGAGACTGTAATTTTGGTTATTTTGCGTTGAAAGAATGCGTTTACAGTGAAGATTGCTAACAACCATTCACAAACTTAAATGGAATGCCAGAAATTCAAATTCAATGGCTGACAACAATTGGCCCGTCTCCAAAAGGTGAAAGGGGAAACAGACCTCATGCTATGAAGTACGATTATCTTCTTACGATAAAAGAACATACGGAGTAATTTCCTACTAAAATTGCACACTACCCATCGGATTCTGTGCCCATCAGAGTTTATGCCAAGTGAATTGAATGTCAAACCACGCCCTGTTTACAAAAAATCCCTTGAAAAGGTAAAGGTTGTAATGTATAAGCTCCACTGAATGTTTCAACTTGAAATTTGGACGACCCCAACTTATATTACTTACGTACATTATTACAACATAAAATGTGGTGTTTTTGTGGTGTATTGTTATTTTGCATGAAATTTGGTTAGTACACACTTGTTGCGATGAAAAACAGTACAGGACAAATCACAGTTTTCGATAAAATTATAAAAAAATAATATGATTTTATCGCGATTATTCTTTCAAATATCTTTGTATGGCTTGGTACTACATTTCTGAAATAAGAAAATTGTTTAAGTCTCAACAATTTTTTGCTATACCTAATAAAACGTTATAACTCGAATTATCTCAAAAGGAACTTTCTGAACTAGTTCTGTTTTCCACTCTCTCATTCCACAACCGAGAGGAAACCTAAGAGGCTTCCATCATATATGATATAAGTGTTTGAAGACTCTTATTGTGTATATGTATTTAAATTCTTTTATCCTTCTTTGCAAAGGCCATACATGTGTCACCCGATTTGAAATAACATTTCACATATGTTACAAGGGATAATTTATACAAATTTAAGTACTTGGTAGTTAATAATAGGTAATACTAAGAGTGTTTTAGAATTTATCGATAAATTCCTGACTCGCGGAGCGAGGAGGGGATTTATGTGAGAATTTCCAAAACACGAGTGGTATCTAATAGGACTATTCCACGAATGAAAATATGTCTAACATGGTTCCAAATTGCGCCAAATATTTAAAATAACTTAAAGCTATGATACAATCAAGGAGGTAATGTTATACTACAGACGCGGTTTATTGGACATCCACATAGCAATAAATGTACACCGCTTCCTCCTAAGATAGAAGAGTCGTTGTTGATGATTTGCCAGTAGGAAGAAGCGGTAAAAAATCGAATACAAAAAGTGATATAAAGTAAACTTAGTGATATCAATATTTTCATTTAGTAATATTGCAATCTTTAACATAGAGCAGTAGGTCCAAAGACTTCTTGGTTTCACCTTCTCTGACTTGCCAGAAAAGTAAGCAATAAAAACTTTTTCCAATATAGAATCAAGATTTCTTTCCAAACCAATCTTTAAATATTAAAAACTGACGCTCATATCGCCTTCTTGAATTGTTGGTAACAATGTTTCTATAACAGAATTTGCCGCTATTTCTATTTCCGAATCAGAACTATATTCACTCATGTCGATAGGTATATACCAAGTGTATTTTAATTGTTCTTCTTGTTGAAAACAGTGTTGTCACTTACAGGAGAATAAAATGTGAATACTAAATGAAGGCGTAGAAAGAAATTTCACATTATGGGAAAAATCACATTATGTGATTATATAATTCATGTTTTCAGTAAAGAACTTCGCATTTCCTGGAAAAATGTTTTTTAGCGGCTCGAGAAGCAACGCATTACAACGCATCAATTATATATTGCGCGTAGCTTTGTTGTAGATTATGTAAATGATAATTGGTAATAAATTCGTTAAGGAAAAATTTCACGCAATTTTAAATGTTACGCGATTTGAAACGAGCAGCACTCCTTAAATTCCAATGTATTTATCTTTCAGGGGGAAAAATGGTACAGAAACAGTTTTTTTTACTGCTAAAAGTTTTCTATAAACGCTTTATTCCTTCCTGCCCTTTTTATATTTTCCTTCCTGCTCTTTTGAAAGAAATAGTGAAAATGCCACGTAAGTCCGTAAAAGTACTGTACATATTTGAAACTTATTTCTTCATTAGTGAAAAGTCATTTAAGTAATTCATTTGTTAAATAACGATATATGAGTTTTATCAACAACTTATGTCACCTTTAGAATTGAGATCAAATTTTAATTTTAGCGGTAATAAATCACTTTATTTTCAGAACAATTTTTGTAATCTATATAATCAAAATCACTCTGTCGATATATATTTCTACATTAATTTTCGCCGTCGACGTTCACTTACAATCTGGGACTTTGAGTGTTGAAAACATCCCAGTGAGCACTGGTCTCCAGATTTTCTTATAACAAAACTCCTCAAAAGATTACTCGAAAAGTTGTTGAAACTCTCAGGAGGCGATTTTTTCTTATCACTAAAGGATCCCGATCCCTTTATCTGCGGACGAGGTTCGCGGCAGAGGAAGGCTGGCCGGCTTCAAAAACAGCGAAGGCTTAAAGAGAGTTGTTTCAGTGTTCTGTTTGCTCTGCCATATCTGAATGTATACACCTCTAAGTAAACGCCATCTCTAGCGCTAATATTGCATAATCCCCCTTCCTTTGGGGAAAGCAAACTTGACAGTTTAACATTCTAGTTTTTTGCACCCTCTAATCCCTCTGTTTCCGACTGTCTGCATTAATGCAGAGGAGCATAATTAAACAACTCTCTCCCCATCCCGAGAACCACCCCCTCGCTGTCCTCCCACTGAGATGCTATGCGCCTGTTCCTCTTAAAGCCGAACTAATGGACCAAAAAACACATTTGTCAATCTCAGTTAGGTCATTGGGGAAGTATATCTATGAATGTTTTGGTTGTGTTGCGCAGAAATTCAAATGGAAGTCAGATTTGAGAGGGACAAAAATGTGTGTGTTGGAATCAGAAAAAAGGGATTAGGTCAAAAGAACTTTACGTATTTTCTAAATAAAAGTAAACAGGATTTCATTATGACATTTTCAATTCCGTTTTAATATGTTTTGCAAGGTATATTTTGGAAGGTGTTTTCTAACTTATAGTTATTAAAACATTGGTTTATTAGGCATTAAACCTATTCTATTTGTTGCATAACGGTAGGGATGAAGTGTATCTCTCATTCTTTTCCTTTCGACGTATGTTTCTGTTCCCACAACACCTGGTGTAATTATTTACTTTAGAATTATTTATTTTATCATTTTGCTTTGTGACGTCGGTTATGCCCTGAGAGGATAGTTGTGTCACGATTGATTATGTTGTGCTTTTGTAAATATAAATAACACTTCTTTTGTTACTGCTTGTCTAGGAATTAATATAACAGAATTACAAATATGTTTACTTTTGATTTACTAACTAATGTGACCTACTTTTGGTCAGACTACATTTAAGCGTCGATCGTGTTTCTTTAGTACTTTCCTTTTTCACCTTTGAAGCCACATCTCTTGCGCGGTTATTAATTTTTTGATTTTGATTTTTTAAGAATGGAATTTAAAGTAATTATATTGTTATATTTTTGTATAAATTTGTGCTTATAATTCTTTTATAAATATTGCGTTCGGTATTATTTGAAGAACTTTCAATTTCTTTTTGGATTAAACTGCAATTCTGTTTTTAAATGTACTTTTGCTGAACTGGTCACAGAACGTTCAATCAGCTGATCATAGTTTCTTACTTAGTACATCCAGTGGGTTAGATGAAGCACGGACAAAGTGTATCATTCCGTTTCTGGGACACCATCCCTTTTGAGGAGAATCGTACGGACGCCTTCACCTCCAAATAGTTTCGCTGAGTGCAGCGGTGGCAAAGCGAGGAGGGCAACCGCGCTCCACTGCGTGTGCTGTTTATCCCGCCGGGCGAGCAGTTTTCAAAGACGCGCCACAGAAGAGGCGGGGTTCGTTTCGCGTCGAGAAAGGCGCTCGCCCGGGACACGCGACGCCGCGCCGCCTTGGTGGGAGGGGGTGAGGGGAGGAAGACCGCAAGACGGTTGGGGCGGGGCGGGGGAGGGAAGGGGCGGTGATCAAGCTGGAGGAGGTAGGGGCGGAGGTGGAGACGGGGATGGGGAAGGGGACGAAGACGGGGACGAGGACGGCGACGAGGACGGTGGCGGGGACGGTGATGCGGGCGGGGACGGAGACGGAGACGGCGACGAAGACGGCGAAGAGGACGGCAACGGGGACGGGGACGGCGACGGGGACGGCGACGGGGACGGCGACGGGACGGGACGGGACGGCGACGGGGACGGCGACGGGGACGGCGACGGGGACGGCGACGGGGACGGCGACGGGGACGGCGACGGGGACGGCGACGGGGACGGCGACGGGGACGGCGACGGGGACGGCGACGGGGACGGCGACGGGGACGGCGACGGGGACGGCGACGGGGACGGCGACGGGGACGGCGACGGGGACGGCGACGGGGACGGCGACGGGGACGGCGACGGGGACGGCGACGGGGACGGCGACGGGGACGGCGACGGGGTTGGCGACGCAGACGGGGACGGAGACAGGGACGGTGACGGAGACGGGGACGGCGACGGGGACGGCGACGGCGACGGGGACGCGACGGAGACGGCGACGGGCATGGGACGGGACGGAACGAGGACGATGACGAGGACAAGGACGAAGACGGGAACTGGGTGGAAGTGGGATCGATGTCAGGGAAAACATGGTGGTAGTCGCGATTGTGACGGCAAGTGCGGGGACGAAGTGAGTAGGAGATGAAGGTGGTTGTAGATGTGCAGACCGGGACGGAGTGCAGGTAAGGATGGAATTGTTGGGAACAGATCTAGTGGTGATCGCGGTGGTGAAGACAAGGGGGGGGCAAGTGGAGCGGAGTCGCAGGTGGAGGGGTAGGTGAAGGGGGAGTTAGAGTCAGAGGCGGGAACATGTGGAGGTGGTGTCGATAAGAACAGATCTGAAGGTGGTATCGGTGGTGAAGACAGGCATGAACACTGGGATGAAAGTAGGTATGTAGGCGGAGGTTTGAGTGGGACATGAGTGGCAGAAGCAAAATGAAGGGCGGGGGTGGCGAGGGATTCTCGGGTGGGGCAGGAGTGGAAATGAAAGCTAAGTTATTCGAGGGCCGTAGTCCAGAGGATCGTAGTCGGACGGGACCAGAGTCGGAGGGGGTTGGAAGTGTGGTAGTCGAGGGTCAAGGAAGGAGGTTGAAGTAGGGAGCGAACTCGTGGTCGGGGCGGGGCCAGAGTCGGTGTGGTGGGAGTTGGGGGATTGTCGGAGTCGGGGACGGGGTCGGAAGCGGAGGTTCGGAGTCAAAGCGGGATTGCAGTCAGAGATGGGGGAGTGTCGGAGTAGGGGGCGGGGTGAGATAGGAGTCGGGGCGTGGCTAGAGTCGGAGGTGTGGTCGGAGTTGGGGGATTGTCGCAGTCGGGATGGGGCGGGGCGGGACCAGATTCGTAGGGTTGGTCGAAGGTGGGGGAGTGTCGAGGGTGAGGCGGAGTCGGGGCGGGACCAGAGGCGGGGTTTGGGAAATTTCGGAGTCGGGGCGGTGACGGGGCGGGACCAGAGTCGCAGGGTTGGTGGTAGATGGGGGAGTGTCGGATTCGGGGCAGGGCGGAGTCGAGTCGGGACCAGAGTCGGTGTGGTCGGAGGAGCGGGAATGTCGGAGTCGGGGACGAGGTAGGAGGCAGGGAGTCGGGGACGGGGACTTGGAGGTGAGGGAGTGTCGGAGTCGAGGGCAGGGTCGGAGTTGAGGCGGGAGCAGAGTCGCTGGGTTAGTCGGAGGTGGGGAGTGGCGGACTCTGGGCGGGGGCGGGGGCGGGGGCGGAGAGGGACCAGAGTCGGAGGGTTGGTCGGTGGTGGGGGAGTGTCGGGGGCGGAGTCGAGTCGGGACCAGAGTCGGAGGTGTGGTCGGAGGTGGAGGATTCTCGAGTCGGGGGAGGCGCGGAGTTGGGGACGAGTACTTGGAGGTGAGGGAGTGTCGGCGTCGGGGCGGGACCAGAGTCGGAGGGTTGGTCGGAGGAGGGGGAATGTCGGAGTCGGGGACGAGGTAGGAGGCAGGGAGTCGGGGACGGGGACTTGGAGGTGACGGAGTGTCTGCGTCGAGGGCGGGGTCGGAGTCGGGGCGGGACCAGAGTCGGAGGTGGGGGGAGTTGGGGCCGGGGGTGGTCGGAGGAGGGGCTGCGGCTGAGCCACGCGGTTAACTTTCCCCGCTGATCCGCGCGTAGAATATCGAATGCGCGCGGGCCGACGGCCTGGTGCGGGAGGTGGCTGACCGGCGCTTGTCGGTTCGTCCCCTTCTTTCTTTCGCCTCCTCTTCTTCTACCGACCCTTCCCCTTCTCCAAGTTCGCTCCCTCGGCGCCAGGGGTGTATAAGCGTCTGCTCTCCAGTCAGATTGTGCAAATTTGTTTTGAAGAACTTGAAAATGTTTCCTGAGAAAATAAATTGGTATTAAGTTGCCAATTAACTAGAAAGTTATTTTGCTAATTTTATAAGCAGTAAAAATACCCAGACAAAAGCACTCTATATTGTTTTGCATCTTATAATGTAAGGTTTCTACTAGAGATGAAGAAATATAAATGTGATAACTACTGAAGTACTGGAGACATTCTACAAGACATTTATGAATTTTTCAAGAAGCATAATATTGATGCAAACTCTCCTACTCCAACTATATACTTGCCAGTCTGTGGTTGAATCAGAAGGACATACTTATCAGAATGGACATACTTATCAGAAGTCCAGGAAGTTCAGTATGTTTTGATGTGTAGATTGTCTAAATAAATGTCAACATTTATTATAAAAGTATATTTTCAAGAATTGGTCGGAGGAAAACTTACTCTGACAGATATGAGTTTATTTTTGGTGGTACTTATTATTTGACTGTGTTGAATGTCGTATAATTTTCAAATATCATGATTCTTTCATGATATACGTAATGGAGGATGAAAGGATCTAAGTACATTGTGAGATAAAACATCTACGAACAAAAAAGTGTAAGAGAGAAAGAGAAAGAGAGAGAGGAAGAGTGAGAGACAGAGAGAGAGAGAGAGAGAGAGAGAGAGAGAGAGAGGCGGAAAGAAAGAGATTGAGACATTGGAAAGGAATATAATAGGAATCGCATAGATAATGAAGTGAAAGACTACATTTTGTTTATATTTATTTTTTATCCTACTTAATATTAGGTTAAAATGAGAATAATATTCTAGAGCGTCAAATGCTATATTTAAAAAATACACACATTTGATGAATTTGAAATTAACTTCACCATTTCAGTTCAACAGAACGTAGAAAAAATCTTTTATTTTTAAGTAATTTTGCTCATGGAGAAAAATTAATTTTTGAAAAGAAACCTCGTATTATTCACAATATACTGAACGGTATCGTTCTTTTCTGTTCGCTTACGGGATCCTCCCTTTCATTTTTTCCCTCACAATGATCATTGATCCTTTCACGTTCTGCGCGTTATATAACTCATTTTCGATGTTTCGTTTTACGATTAATTTGCGGAAGTTTTATCTACGTTTCACTCAATTAAATATGTAATGGCAAATATCTGGCCTATTTCTATGAAATGGCTGTTAGTGAAGTAATGAAACATTTTCATATTGTATCGACCAATAATTTATTGCCTTCACGATACAGTTGGTTTTTTGTTCAGTGTACTATTCATCGTGTTCACCTTTATACAAATTTTCATTCATAGATCTTAACAATTGGTAATATCTGTGTCACTGTTTCTATCATCGACATTCCAATATCAATATCTTCTTATTACCCTCATTTTTACAACTGTATTAATTTAATTAAAATTTCTTTCAGAAACACCATGTTCCTTTGTGCTTAGGCTTTTCTGCTTTCCCTCATTATCCTTTACCTATTTTGGGAACCATGTTTTCCGTTTTTCTGCGCCTCTCGACGACTTCCCTTTTAAATGAAAGATCTGCGTCACGTTACCGAGCCCCTTTTCTGCTGGTTTCTACGCTGTTGTTGTGGCCTCCCGAACCTCCTTCCTCCCTCGCTGTCGTTGCCTTCATCCCCGCAGACTTGTTGCCTCGGCCGTCAGCGTCTTCCTGTTGTTCCCATCACATCTAAGAGCAAGTGCCCCACTCCGTAACCCCTTTCCATAGCCACCAATTTTCCTGGAAATGCGTCGCCTTTCCCTCTTACCTTTTCCGGCGCGGTCCTCCTCTCTTGTCGCCTTGAACCCACCTCGTGGCTCACGGCCAGCCTGCCATTTGTTCTGAATGCCCGTATCGCCGTAGCCTGCCACAACGTTATCTTTGCCCTTCACATTCCGTACGGCTCCCCCTGAAACAGTGGCGCCGCGCCTGCCATCGCCCGCAGGGACGGCTGGGCGGTGGGCGGTGGGTGGTTGGCGGTGGGAGGCTGGGCGGTGGGAGGCTGGGCGGTGGGGGGCTGGGCGGTGGGAGGCTGGGTGAGGTGGGAGGATGGGCAGTGGGAGGGAAGTGGGCGGTGGGAAGGCTGGGCGGTTGGGAGGCTGGGCGGAGTGGGCGGGTGGCGGTGGGCAGTGGGCTGGGGGCGGGGGCGGGGGCGGTGGGCGTTGGGCGACCAGGCGGTGGGCGGTGGGCGGTGGCATGCTGGGCGGAGGGCGATGGGAGGCTGGACGGTGGGAGGTTGGGCGGTGCGAGGCTGGAGCCGGTGGGCGATGGGCAGTGGGCGATGGGCGGGCGGTGGGGGTGGGTGGTGGGAGGCTGGGCGGTGGGAGGCTGGGCGGGGGCGGTGGATAGCTGGGCTGTGGGCGGTGAGCGGTGGGCGGTGGGCGGTGGGCGGTGGGCGGTGGGCGGTGGGCGGTGGGCGGTGGGCGGTGGCATGCTGGGCGGAGGGCGATGGGAGGCTGGACGGTGGGAGGTTGGGCGGTGCGAGGCTGGGCGGTGGGCGATGGGCAGTGGGCGATGGGCGGGCGGTGGGGGTGGGTGGTGGGAGGCTGGGCGGTGGGAGGCTGGGCGGTGGGCAGTGGATAGCTGGGCTGTGGGCGGTGAGCGGTGGGCGGTGGGCGGTGGGCGGTGGGCGGTGGGCGGTGGCATGCTGGGCGGAGGGCGATGGGAGGCTGGACGGTGGGAGGTTGGGCGGTGCGAGGCTGGGCGGTGGGCGATGGGCAGTGGGCGATGGGCGGGCGGTGGGGGTGGGTGGTGGGAGGCTGGGCGGTGGGAGGCTGGGCGGTGGGCAGTGGATAGCTGGGCTGTGGGCGGTGAGCGGTGGGCGGTGGAAGGTGGGCGGTGGGCGGTGGGCGGTGGGTAGTGTGCAGTGGGCGGTGGGTGGTGGGCGGTGGGCGATGGGCGATGGGCAGTGGCTGCTGGCCGGCGCGCCGGGCCCGCGGGGTGAGGGATTGAAGGACGGCCTATCTCAGGCATCCGCAAGTTGATTGAAGGCCCTTTTCAGCGTTGGGAAGAACCATAATAGACCGCCGGCGGGCGAGTGGGGTTGCGGGACGAGGTGGCAGGCACAATGGAGATGACCTTTCGGGTGACCGCGAGCGGCAGGGCCCTCCCTCGTCCCGCTTCACTAGCTGCCCCCCCCCGCGCTCCCCTCCCTCGCCCCGACGCCATCACATCCGGCCACTGCCCTCGCTCAAGTCCTACGAGGCGCTGGAGGCGGCAACGCCACAAGTGACGGAGGTGGAGGCGAAGGTAGAGGATGGGGAGACGGTGGAGCGATAATGGAAGCGTTGACTGAGGGGAAGGGGGTGGCAGCGAAGGCGATGGCGGAGGAGATGGTGGAGGCAGTGGAGGGGCGGAGCTGTGGAGGCGATGGGGTCAACACCAGACGGTGGTGGAAGCAATAGCGGTTGGGAAGCCTCATGAGAAGCTGATTGGTTGACCGGGACCGGTAGCTACGTGCATCAACTGATGTTGCTGCAGCGCCTCTGACCGGGAGGTCCTAAGTTCGAGTCCTGACGGCGGCAGGATTTTCGACAGTAGCTTTTCAGCTAGGTCGAATTCAGTGGCTGTTTGGAGGACAATTCTAGCGGCCGAATGCTCTGATCGGTAGTTTTTCGTGGTTTCTCCGATCAACACCAGTCGAGAGCCGGAGCAGTACCTTAACAAACGGGCCACAGACCGCACGCGATCTTTCCTTCCTCTTCCTTGCCCTGTGCTATCCTCTCTCCTTACACACACACACACACACACACACACAAACATTCACTACACTACCACATGTTCCGGGAGACCGGTCGGGAGCTTAGAGCTTGTCCCAGCTGAGGCGGTGCCCCGCTGGTGGGAGAGCCCTGGCTAGGGGGAAACCCCACTAGCCGACGGTAGGTCGGTGGCGGATCTCGCCATCCAGCGGGGGATGATCACCTCCATCTCCCGAGAAAAAACATGCACAACACTAAGCTGTTGACGCACCCAGAATCACTAACCAACCAACTAACGGTTGCCGACATACCGAACGCATGCCGACACTGAACCTGACCGGTTAACATGAGGACGCAATATGCATTTTGCAGTTGATGCAGTTGCATTGCACTGCACTTGTTTTCTTTCACAATATTTCTCCAATATTTCTGATCTATGAAAAAATATTTTAGTAATCATTCCCCCAAAATCAAAATTGTTTACTGCTTTCTTTCGGTTTTTATGCCATGAACTTTGTAAATACACCGAGTATGGAAAAGAAAATGCCGACATATTAGCTTCACATTAAAGGGAAATAACTTTTCAGATGAAAGCAGTGAAATCTTCTAGTGATTTCTTTTCAAACCCTCCAAAATGACCTTCTGTATACAAAAATGTCTTTTAACATCCAAAATTTCTCTTACTGAATTACTTGAACAACTGTATATTTAGAGGGAATTATTCGAGAATTTCATAATATCAAAAATCGTATTCGCGTTATGGTGAAGATTTTCTCGTCACAAAAGCAACATTCTGAGGTGGGTAGCGACCGTAGCCCAAACTAACATCTACAAGAAAATCGGCGAAAACACATTTTTATTTTTTTTATTGCATTTCCTAATAGATTAGCTTTTTTTAATTATTACAGTCGTGGATGAAAAAATAGATTTTTATACGCTAAAATTTCATTTTTTTTCTTTATAACTTGCATGATAGAAGATTTTTGAAACAGTTTAAAGCATCGCGACACCACATTTAGTTAGTAAAATATATTTTTATTTCTGACATAGAGTTAGTATTTTAAACGTAACTTAGTGATATCTTGAATGGCTTCCATTGGTATGGAAATTAGTAACAAGCATATTACTTTATCGTCTTTATTCGTACGAAGACCAGGAGAGCTGGCTCAGGGGAATCTCGTGCCTGCAGCCACTGCAGTGCCTCTAACCGGGGAGGACCAAGGTTCGAGCCCCAACGGTGGCAGGGTTTTCGACACTAGCTACATAGCTAGGTCGAGTTCAGCCGCTATCATGAAGACAATTCTATCGGATGGCTGCTCTGATCGACATTTTATTCGTGATTTCTCCTATCAACTCCTATCATCAGGCTAAAGCTGCAGCAGTACCCTGGCAAATTGGACACGGACCGCGCACGCGATGTATCCTTCCTATTCCTTGTCCTATCCTCTTCCCTTACACACACACTTACACTTACAAGCGCTTTACTACCTCACAAGCCGGGAGACCGGTTGGGAACTTAGAGCTTGTCCCAGCTGAGATGGTGCCTCACTGGTGGAAGATACCTGGTTGAGGAAAACCCCGCTAGCCGACGGTAGGTCGACCCCGGATCTTGCCATCCAAGCGGTTGAAGATAACTGCTAACTCCAGAGGAGAAACATGCACTACACTTACGGGGTTAATGACCTTAAACGTTGACTCGCCCCCATCACTAATCATTCAATCAACGTAGAACAATCATTATTATTCAGACGATCTACCAAGATATTTATCTATAAGGTGTGTAGAAACTTAGCAGAATGTATACCAATTGAGAAAGGCCTGAATTTGCCCACGCTTTATTTATTCTTTTACACAGAACATACAACAGTGAATGTACGTTGCACACCCCTTCAATTATTTATTGACCTTATTAATTGTAAATATGTCTAAATGTACTGTTATTGGCAATTTTCCCCAATCATTGATTTTTCTATCGACCATTCCAAAGATAGAAATGATGAATGTTCAAGCAAGACGACCCTACAAGAAAAAAGAACGTTATATTGATCGATGTAAGTGCTCGTGAAAGTTTCCTCAGATCTATCATACTGCCTACAAGCAGAAACCATTATAAGAAACTCCATCACAGTAATATTTGCTTACTGTCTCTCATGTACTGACCTTGAAGCATGAGAGCTATAAGTCTACCTTATTGGCGTCATTGATCTCTATTGTCAGTCCAGACGCGCTTCCTCACGTTCTTTTGTGGTATGCTTTTGTTCGGCAACAATGCACACCATTTGCAATATTGAAAACAAGCACGCGTTCGTTTGAACGCATTTTCGTTAGACATATTGTGTATGTTTTTACACAAAGGGTGGAGAGAGTACACTGCAACCAATTGTTATATTTTTAATATGCCACCTACTCTTTTATTGAATGTAATCTGATCTGCGTTTTGCTCCGTAATGCTCACATTGTACATGAAAACGAGCACTGTAAAAAGTTTTAATTCGGTTCTTACGGTTAATATAAGTAAAAACATATTTTTGCCTTTGTTTTGGAGTAATGTTCTGACTATTATTTTGAATGTACTGTGTACTCATATTTATTACTTTTCTCGTACAGTATTGTTTGTAATCACATTGTTCGCGTTACTCGTTCAGCTGCCTTGTTGATTCTATTGTTCATATGAGGCGCCTTCTTTTGAAGATTAGTACATAGGAATGATGCTCTGCACTTCACGAAGTGCAATGCAGCACTCCCATATACTAACGCAAGGAGTAATACGATTAAAAACAGGAGTAGAAAAGATACGGGCTACTCTTAGCTACACAATTTTGATCTCGGATGCAAAATGTTAAAGAGAAGAAGTCATCTTCGTCAACATACTATATACTAGTTTGTTGACGAAGATGACATCTTTTATTTCTTCTGATAAGAACGTCAACAACACCAAATCAGAATTCCCACAAAATGTTAAAGGTAGTTTATTTATTTATTTACTTATTTATTTAGTCAAAAATAGTAAAAAACTGTATGTGACGTATGGGGAAGAAAATCATCTGCGTACGCTTTCTTGAGTTTCAGGAACCATTCCCAACAATTTAACTATCAATAGTTGAAAGATTAGAAAAAATAATAGTAATGATAATAATAATAATAATAATAATAATAATAATAATAATAATAATAATAATAATAATAATAAATTTATAAAAGCGAGATATTAACATTTCAAAAACTAGATATTTTCGTTTCGGAGTTACAGAAAACTTATTTGTAACGGTAAACGAACTTCAGATTTGATTTTTCTGTATTGCTAACAAGTTTACTGTAGCGGACCGAATACAATGTTCCTCGGAACTGCCATGAAACAAATGTGTATGAATTCAATATTGAAAGTTGAAGGATTCGAGAAAATATTTACGTCATCATCTAGACTTCGAGAGAATTGGATACTGGTATAGGTTTGAAGATTTAAGATCCTTCGCTAACGCGGGGGTACTCCTACCGACCACGACGTTCTAGGTCATCCTATATAGCGGTTATAGACAAGCTATATCATCCTGCAGGAAGGAATCTAAGAGGATGACCTAGAACGTCGTGGTCGGTAGGAGTACAAGAAGCTCCACACGCAAGAGATGCCGAGGCGGAGGAGGTGGCGGTGGCGGATGAGGATGAGGATGAGGATGAGGATGAGGATGAGGATGAGGATGAGGATGAGGAGGAGGAGGAGGAGGAGGAGGAGGAGGAGGAGGAGGAGGAGGAGGAGGAATATGAAGATGGCGAATAGTATGCTTGGCGCATCGCAGGGGCAAGAAACCGGGACAGTTGTAGGATCCCCGCTGATGTCGATGAACTCTCTTCCTAAAATATCCGTTTTTGGAAGAAAGCTAATAGATATTTATGTCACGACTCCTCTAAACGAGTCTTTAAGGACGCAGCCGGAAGGTTAACTGCGAGGCGGAGCGATAGCGAAGCCGAGTAGTTAACCTTCCGGCTAAGTCCTTAAAGACTAATAGAGGACGAGTTACATACAATGATTTTTGTTATTTTTTGTTATTTTAGTTTATCGCTTATTAAAAATAAACTTTTATCACTTTCGCGAGTTCAGAATTGTCATTACTCTTGATTTTCTGTAGCAAGGGTTGGTGGTACTGGATGCTTTGTTTGTGATCAGACAGTTGAATGTTTTTTCTACTAATGCAAGCAGATTTGGAAAAATGTCTGGGAAGAGTTCATAGCAACCGCCGCTAAAATGATCGAGAGTCCATTAAAAATATTTTAGCGGCCGTTGCTATGGACGCGCTCTTAAAGCAGTATTTAGATGGTTGGTTGCTAAGGGGCTAAGTGCGTGTTTACTAACGTAAATAACAAAAAAACAATTATTTGTACAATAAGGGTAATAAGTAGAGATGTATACACAAGGGAGAATGCTAAACCTTTAGCGCGGTAGCACGATCTGTAACAATCTATATTTGCACGTTTGAGAGGCACGTAGGACGTAGTGGTAGTTAAAATCCGCTCCTGTAGCTTCAGTGAGCGAACGAGGGCAAGTGAGATACATTTGGTTTTCTGAAGAAAGCATACAATTAATCTCTTTATTGCTAGTTAATTAACTTCGTAACCCAGTATGCCTTTTATTACATGCTTCTATTGATTACAATTAACTTTTAGAAAGGTATCTTATCGTGGAAGTGACGCAGGTCATAATTCAGTTTTCAATAGGGAACGAAACAACAGAACAGGCTAACATAAATTACACGAGGGTCTATAGGTACCTGGCATGGAAGTTTTTTATCTAATGAACCGTTTTTTCTTAGGTTAAGGAGAAACCCGACGATTATACTCGACGCACATTACATTCAGAAGAAAGTACTTGCATATAAAAAGAGAAAAAAATGATAATTTAACTGATTTGTAATTACCCATTGATATTAATGAACGCGAAATAAACATTTTACAACAACGGAAAACAATTAAATTCTTAATAACTATCGAATAATATGCCTCGTTTCAAAGTAATTTATCGTGAATGAGTTTTAATTTTACTCTTGTATGACAAAAGTTACTATTGTAGTTTAATGACTTAAACGTTTATAAGTATCTATCACTTTCTACCAAAAGAAAAAATAGTAATAAAATATTCTCGTATAAAACGGGAAAAAATATTTTAATGTCTGTTAAGAGGTTGGAGTTTTCAGGTTCAAAAAAAGCTCACGTACTGTACAGAATATGATTACTGTTATTCTACACGATAAAGAGCGAAACAGTAATTTATCCACATCTCCGACAACATAAAAGATTTCATCTAATCTTCAGCAGGTGACTTCGTCATATGTTTGCCTAAATGAGCAGCGTATCTGTTCTCCTTCCAGTGCTCAGCAATTAATAAAAAGAGTGAGAGAGAGGAGTCTTGCTAAGACACTCACCTTGCGTGTCCTAAATCACCTGTTTCATTCATCCCCCTCCATGTTTACATCAGTGCATGTAGGTTAATTCCCTGCCACGATGACTGCTGTATTATTAGATAATGTGTCTAGACATGGAAGCAAGAAATTAGCATTTATCTTCCGAATCTCCTAAAGACCTTTCTTTATATCACACTGGTTAGTAACGTAGACGTAATGTGACACGTTCTAAAAAGAAAGATAGTAATAGTCAGGTTTACAGCCACCTATCACGTTTTAGGAGTTGTAAGAATTGCCAGTCATCAAGTGAACTGCCGATCCCAGAGTGGAGGTTAAAACAGACACACAAGTGCACCATCAGAGGGCAGAATGGTCGTTCGTAGACCTCCAGCGCCAGCGGCGCATTTCTCGTCTGTTGGGTCTCCGAAAGCGTTTCCAGCTACAAACCGCCGGCCGCGTCCTTCATTAACCTCATTCGAGTAGCCACTGCCCCGCGGTCCCTTCCTTCCACGCGTTTGAGTGGCTCTTCATGTTCAACGCGGGGGAGCATCGGTTCGCATCCCGACTCCCCTCGCAGGACGATTGACTTTATCAGCTGCCACCGCAGCGGCCTTTGCCTATTCACCGACGCATCCGCCCCCGCCGCGGTTCCCGCTTGATCACCTCAAAATTCCGCTGCCGCTGTCGCCGCCTCCGCTCCCATTACCACCGCTGGCCCAGCTCCGTCGCGTTCTCCACCAACTGAGAGAGATGGCTCAGGGCATCAACTGATGTCACTGCTGTCCCTCTGACCGGGATGTCCAAGGTCCGAGTGCCGACAGAGGTAGGAGTTTCGACACTAGCTTTTCAGCGAGGTCGAATTCAGTCGCTGTCTGGAGGAGAATTCTAGCGGCCGGCTGCTCTGATCAGTAATATTTCATGGTTTCTTCGATCCTGGCAAATGCCGGAGCAGTACCTTTACAAACAGGCCACATACCTCGCGCGATTTTTCCTTCCTCATCCTTGTATCCTCACCCCTTAAACACATACTTAAACATTTACTACACTATCACAAATGCCGGGAGACCGGACGGGAGCTTAAATCTTGTCCTGGCTTGATCGGTACCCCGCTCGTGGGAGATACCTGGTTGGGGAAAACCCCGCTTGTCGACGGTAGGTCGGTGCCGGATCTCGCCGTACAGCGCGGGAAGACCATCGCCACCTCGCGAGCAAAACAACATGCACTACACGTACGGTACTAGTGACCATAGACGTTGACGCACCCGGAGTCATTAACAATTAATCCACCAACTCCGTTGCTCCACCCCGTAGTTCTATTGCCACCATCCCCCCGCATCGATGCATTTAGCACTTTGGTGGGCACAACCTTCGCAATCCTACTTCTAATCCTCCCACTCTACCCTTTCTGAAGTCTCCAGATTTACCTATTCCCCTCATCCTAAACCAGCCATTCTCCTTGTCAACGCATTCACCCTGTCTTTTCCCCGCTATTGATTTCCAAACACCTTTCCTCCGGTCTTTCTCCGCCAACATTTTCTAATCCCGCCCGGTCCCATCTACACTCTCCCAGCATTGCCGGTCCCGCCTTCGAACCACCTAGTCAGCGTGGACGTCGTTCGTGAGGTTTATCTTTCGGAATGCCAAATGAAAGTTCTTTTTGATTCATTTACGTCCGACAATCAGCCGAGGAAATGGGATAAGATGAACCAACTTTGAATAAGTCTCTCGGACTGTGAAATCGCCGTCTTCTGAGGAACCACCTCTCGTCAAGGGTGACGACAAACAGTCCCTTCGCTCTTCGGCCACCCGCTTCTCGCCTTTTTCTCCGCCCCCTCCCCTTTCCTTTTCCTCCGCCTCGCCCTTTTGCGGCTCCTTCTTTTTTTTTTTTTTCGTCGTTTCTCGCCGTCTTTCGGAGGCGCAACCCGAGCGTCTACCGCTCTTGTTAAAATTCCATTTTCTTTATCATAAACCTCATAATACGCTTGCAGTTTACCTCTGCATTCAGCGAAAAACGAATGAAAACAAATTTTGCCGAGAGGGTGGCGAAGATTATTTCCGTTTCTTAAAAAACGAAAATTTAATTAACCTTTAAAATCTCGCCTCACCCGCAAGCCACCTCTTAGACTGTTTTTCGGGTTTGCAGTGCGTCAAGTTGCCACTTTTATCTCGTCGCACGTTTTTCACTTAATGTGTTGATATTAGAATATTTTGGCGTTTTTTCAAAACCTTCACGTATGGTCCAAGTAATAAAAAGATCTGTTTATTCAGTAGTAGGAATATCGTTTTGCAGTTTGGGAATTACAGAGTCGATTGCAATAATTATGCTAGCTAATTCAGTGTTATATCGTGTTAAATGTGGATATAAACGCACTGACGAGGAAGTTTAATCAATCGCTTGCGACAGATAATTGGTTTACGTGCATATTTTACGTTGATAAATTTCATAATCGTTCCTTTTATTGTAGTAATTATGTTGTGTGATAGTTATTTGTATACGTGGTCTTTTAAGCGAGTGAGTTCTCCGTAAATTCAATTGAAATGATTTGGTGAGATTGAATCATAAATTCTTTGCCATATACAGAAGTATTTCTTTTTAATTTAATTGCACAAGGAGAAGAAAATTAATATGGCGTATTAAAATAATTACAGAAAAAATCAGTACATTCAATGGAAAGTTTTGCGTAACAAATGTAATTATTCTGTATGGTCTATGGTTATTCGGTATGTCTGTATTCTGTTAGGTAGGTAGCAATAAATTGAGCATCAAGCTGTCCTTTTTCTTTTTTTATTTATTTTCACACTATTAAATATCTGATTTAAATGACTACTAATATTCATGTGAAGTGTATTCATGTGGAAGTCTCTTTAACTATTTTCCAAAGGCACACAACTTGAACGAAATATGGGTAGGATGAAATTAAATTACACTGAAATTCTATACGTCATTATGTAAATGGTCATAATTGAAGAATTAACGTGAATCAATAAGTAACATATCAAGAGAAAAGCACGAAAACAAAAAAATTGTCTCTGTTGAACATCTTCAGAGGTGTTACGTTAGAAGGTGGTAAATGTGGTTTTCAGTTCCATGGTCATGTTGATGATGGTCTCGAAAAACAAAAATTAAGTCAGAGTATTAGTAGAATATATAGTTAAAGACAATGCAGGTGATATTAGTGAAAAATAGCGATAAAACGATGAGTAATTATTGGGAAATGGAATATGGGAAAGATGTGTCAGACCAGTTGAAATAATTAAATGTAAATAATTAGAAATAAGTTGTAAATATTAATGTTGTAATATAAATAATGTTGTAATATAATATTTTGAATAATATATATATATATATATATATATATATATATATATATATAATATATTAATGGTGTAATATAATATTTTGAAGATATCAACTACAAAACTCCACTCTCGCACAAATTTACTCAAATTTTGGGTGAAAATGGATTATTCATTTTACAAATTAAACAGTTAAAAGTTGTGAATTTTTTAACACATTTATAACATAGGTTATAATGTTTAAATTATGCTCCTAACGTGATATTTAAGCGATCATATAGTTTTTAAGCAAACACGATATCTACACTACACCCACACTAATCAATTCAGTTATTATTTAAGAAATAGTGATATTAAAAAAAAAAACTATTTGAATGTAACGTGAAAAGTTAGTCAACCCGTGTTGAAATTTCCCTATTAGATATGTAGTAACAATTTCAAAATGTGTAAATACGTAGTGCCTGAGCCTATGCATGTATATTTATATGCAGATGCACATTCGCAAGGAATTCAGCGAGTTGTGGAACTCGGTTAAAGGGTCGCGGGAGGCAGCTGACCCCCTTCACGCAGAACGCGGGCGCGAGGGCATCGCCTGGGTCCCAACGGCTCCGCTCGGGGGCTCCACAGCGCCCAACCACAGGGCGCAGCCACGGGGAGCGAGGACGGGGTGGGAAAAGGTGGCGGCGGCGAGGGCGGGGATGGAAAAGGTGGCGGTGGCGGATAGAAAAAGTGGTGGCGGTGAGGAGGGGACGGGAAAGGTGGCGGCGGCGAGGACGGAGATCGAAAAGGTGGCGGCGTCGAGGACGGAGATAGAAAAAGTGACGGTTGCGAGGACACGGATGGAAAAGGAGGCGGTAGCAAGCACTGGGATGGAAAAGGTGGCGGTGGCGAGGGCGGGGATGGAAAAGGTGGCAGTGGTGAGGACAGGGATGGAAAAGGTGGCGGTGGCAAGGACAGGGATGGAAAGGGTCGTGGTGGCGTGGGCAGGGATGGAAAAAGTGGTGGCGGCGAGGACGGGGATTGAGGAGGTGGCGGCGGTGAGGAAGGAATAGAAAAGGCGATGTTAACCTTAGCGAGGACGGGAATGGAAACAATAGCTTCGACGTGAGGCAGCAGTAGAGAGGTTGGGATGGAAAGAAGACTTAAGTAGAATCCGAGACGATGGTAGAGAGGTAGCAGTAATTGTAGTGAGGACGAGGATGGAAGAGGCGACACCGCGAAAAAGAGTGCGGGGAGGGAAAATGGCACTAGTGGTAGCGCGCACGGGGTAGAGAAGGCGGCAGAATGAGCGATATTGGAGGTGGACAAGGCGGTGGCTGTCGAAGCGATAATTGGAGTGGAAACAATGCGGCGGCAGGGCGAGGCTGGAAGAAGCGGCGTGTGGCGGGGGTAGAGAGGTCGACGAGAAAATTGTAGCTGCGGAGCGGTCAGAGTTAGGAGCGGCAGTAGTGATGTCACAAGTCGAAGAAGTGGCAGTAGCAGTAGTAAGACTGATGCTGGATTAGATGGTAGGGAGAATGGGTTCGGAAATACGGTGGAGGCAATCAAGAGGTCGTGAGTAGCAACGATGGCGGTGATGATTGCGAGGATGGGGTGATGGGTGATGGGTGCATGGGAGAGTGTGGTGGCAGTGGCAGCGTAGGGTAAGGGGGAGACAGGGCGGCAGATGATAGTGACGACGGGGTGGATAAGACAGAGGTGGCGGTAGGGAAGACGTGATGGAAGAGTGTGGAGGCGGTGGCATCGTGGGGTGAGGGGGAGGCAGGGGGACGAGGAGGATGAGGCGTCTGGAGAGGGGGATGGCTGGGTGGCCGCGAGGAGTGGCAGGGGATGTAAAGAATGCTGAAGACGGGGGGTGCGGCAGCTGTGGTGGAGTGTCCGGGGACGCGAAGGATGACGAGGGCGCGGGGCGGGGGCGTGGCTGGAGGCCGCTCGCACGTCCGGCACAGCCCCCCAAGGGAGCGGGTTAAAACTGTAGGCGGCGGCGGCGGGGACGGTGGGAGCCTCGCTTTCTGCTGGCAAATTGAGTTGGCAATCCTTCAGAGGGCGAGTGCAGGACTGCTGCGAGCCCCTCCCCGCCTCTTTCCACTCGTTTCCTCTCCTACCTCCCGGCCCGCCCCGCCTAGCACCGCCCCTCTCCGCCTCTCCCCGCCCCTCTCCGCCCCGCCCCTCTCCACCCCGCCCCGCCCCCCTTTGCTCTCCGCCCCGCCCCTCTCCGCCCCGACCCTCTCCGCCCCGCAGCCCCCTTCCTCCGCTCCCGCCCTCCGCCCCGCTCTCCGCCCCGACCTCTCCGACCCTCTCCGCTCTGACCCTCCCCTGACCCTCCCCGCCCCGACCCTCTCCGCCCTGACCCTTCCGCCCCCGCCCCCCCTCCCCGCGCCTCCCCCCGCCTCCCCGCCCCTCCCCCCCTCCCCGCCCCGCCACCCGCCCGCCCCGCCACGCCACCGCCACTTTCGCCACCCCTGTCCTGCTCGCCCTGCCCCGCTCCACCTCGCCCCTGCTCCGCCTCCTTTGCTCCGCTGCCTGCCCCGCTCTGCTTCGCTCCGACCCACTCCGCCTCGCCCTGCCCCGCCCCGGCCCGCCACGCCCCTGTCACGCAGACCGCAAGCTCTGTCGCCTCCGGTCTGAATCTTCATCGTCGCTGGCGTCAACTACCTCCACTCAGTGTCATCGGTTTTACGCTTCCTGAGTCTCTACTCACTTTACGCCCTTATTACCTTCACACAATTTTAGTAGTACTGCAGTTGGTGTCGTTGCATTATCATCCCTATCTATTCTGTCAGGACCGTTATGTAAATTAGCTACGTTTCTGCACCTGATTCTTTCGTTTCTTGAGGCCATTATTGCAGTAAATTTGCTAGTAGCTTTCATTTACCTGTCAATACTCACTATTATTACCTCACTTATTAAACACTCTTAAATGTCCATGACATCACATTGTCGGCACCGTATTTTCATACATGATTATTCAGAGTAAACTTTCAGTTTTCAGTTTTGTAAAACTTGGTGGCATCATAGAGTTTTGTAAATATTGGTGATAATTCACTCATGATTGAGTGTTAATTTACTTGTTTTAACGTCATGATCCACTTCAGAGGTTATCTTCGATTCCCCCAAAAGTATCATGATCATTTTAAACATTATTTTTGTAATTTCACTCACTTTGTACTTTCAGTTCTCTTTTATTACATTATCTCAATTTTTCCTTTCGCATTCCCCCTCTTTACATGGTTGACTTGGTTTTTCCATAGATTACTTTATTCTGTGTCTCTCTAAACATCAAATCCACTTCTCTCTTGCTTCATCTTTTCCATTATAAATTGTGTTTACTTCTATCTGCTTTTGATATCAGTCGCTGTTTCTTTTGATCTCTCTTCCTTCATCTTATTTTTAAAGTTAAATTCCACTACTTCATTTCTCTTATTATCTCTTCTTAATTTTTTCCTTTTTCTTCGGAATTGTCTCGTTCGTTCTGTTAGCACGTTCTTCCTTGTCATTTCAAGCCACCCCCACCTGCCTTCTCGATGGCCTTCCCAATTGTTCCGTCTCAGGTCGGTGCCCACCCCGAGTGACTTCTTCTGGCCCCCGGCCCCCCGCCGCCCCCGACGCCCCCGTCGCCCCCGACGCCCCCGTCGCCTCCGCCACCCATGCCGCCCCGCCACCCCCGCCACCCCCCCGCCGCCCCCCAGCTCCGCCGTCCCCGCCGGCCCGCCGCCCCCGAGGCCCCCGACGCTCCCGCCACCCAGACGCCCCCGCCACCCCCGCCGCCCCCGACCCCACCCACGCCCACGCCGCCCACGCCCCCACTGCCCCGCCGAACCCGGCCCCGCCCCGCCGCCGCCATTACTCCCCATTACAATCCGCAACCGCTGCCCCCGCCGCCCTCGTGCGGGCCGCTCGGGAATTAATTAAAATATAGGGACAAAGTTGCGTGGGCGGGGGCGTCGAACGCTGGTGAGCAGGGCTAGCGTCGTGCAGCGACGCCGCGATATCCGGGGGTGGGGAGGGGGAGGGGGGAGGAGACCGTTGCCTCCCTTTCAATTTTGCCCGCGCCAACTTCGGGCCGAAGGTGCCGCCTCGATTGATTTGGGGAAGAAGCGAAGGCCTGGCTGCGAAGCGGGAATTTCTCGAGTTTTATCGGGGAAGTTGGAGGTCGTGGGAGGAGGGGCGAAAGAGATGTGTGTGTTTTTTCAATAAAACGGAGTTGCAGGTCGCAACAGATGCGATGAGGTTTTGCTCTGCTCTTTCGGGAATTATGCTTTGGGTCCACTAGTTTGGTAATACAATCAATGTGTACGGGAAAATGATCTTAATGAAAATTTATTTAAAATGCCTACTTAAATCGAATTTTATGAAGCTTGACCATGGAAAACCAACATCAACATATACGAACCCTAAACATTTTTGTATAATAATAATTATGATAGTAATAATAATAATAATAATAATAATAATAATAATAAGAAGAAGAAGAAGAAGAAGAAGATAATATAATAATTTTCTTGGTAGTTGGAATTAAAAAGAACAGACAATGATAAAATGCGTTTCTAATCTTTGTATTGTATGCTTGTATTTCAGTATACAATAGTTAAAGGTTATAAATAGCATAATAAAAAAGGATGAATTTTAACGCATGGAGTAGGTTTTGGTGGATTTAGTTGTGTGCATACAATGTGACTTATTCAGTGCCCATGAACATCATCTCTTAAAGTTTTTAAATTCCACTGAACTGTTCTAGTAGTGTAGGTAGAAAAAAGAGGTATGGACAAGTTTTCAAAGAAGGTCAAGTGCGCTAATTCTTCGTTGTTGTCCATCGGGAGCCGTTTGAAACTTAGACGAATTGTTTATAAGTAAATTGAGTGGGGAAAAATGTTAAAGTTATCCGATTGTGAGAATGCGAAATACTCTCAGTACATCACAAATTACATCCTAATAGAAGAAAACGATGACATTAATTAGGTCAAACAGTACAGAACATGAGTAACAAAATTACTTTACATTCTCGTTTTTTTATATAACGAGAAATTAAGAAAAGTGTACGAACATGAACACTCATTTTCACATGAAATTATAAATTTAAACTAGTTTTAGCGAAAACTTGGCCAACTTTAATATATGTAAGCGTTGCGTTTGTGTGCCGGTGAAAATTTGTGAACACCCATCTTCTAAAACGACAGAACAAAAAGAGTTTCTTCGTTGTGTGAAACAACCTAGTGGAACGCCCTGGTATGTGCAGTTGTTAGCGAGACGAGTTTTACTATTGTCTAGAGCTTTTTTTAGTTTTCGTGTGGCGCTATCTTTTCTTCAAGTTAGTTATAAACTTGTGATGCAGTTTTTGCATTTCCTTTGAAATATCTTCACTTGTCCTGCGTCGCTTTTCTTTTAATGCATATTGTCTCATTTAATTTCGTAATTCAATTTTTCTTTTAGCTCGTATATTCGTTGCAAATAATTAATGAGAAACACTGGAGAGAGTGTTGAGGTTAGAAAGTCGCCAAATCGATTACGCGAACATCTAAATCTATAAAAAAATAAGTCACAAACGTATGGTCTGTCATATTTATAATATTAAATCTGGGTATCTATAAAAATGTTTGTACAAAACCTATCTTAGAAGTTCCAATCCATTTAAAAATTGATGAGAACTATCGAACTCATAAGGAAAGTGAAACTGAACTTACATACGTAATAAACATTAATGTATTGCCAATAAATTTGCAGTGGGCTAAAATTGAGAATAACGTTATGAAATGCAATCACACATATGCGAAAACATGCTACATGTTTGAGAAACTGGTTAAATGTATATCGATTCATTATTCATCATTCAGAAAAAATCCTGTCCCTAACCTCTATGATAATAACTTCGTAGATTAAGAATTTTTAAATCTTTTGTTTTAACATTAAAATAGACGAATAAAATAAGTTGTATAATATAATTCGCATATTATACCTATCATAGTCACAAGACCTTATTGCGTCACTGCTTATCCAAGATCAATCAGCAATGATGTAGGCAACTCAAAAAATGAATGCAGATATGCACTGCCTTGTTTTAATTGTTTAAACTGGACGTTTTCAAGTAATAGCCGAGATGTTAGTAGAGCAAAAATTACAATATTTCAAAATTACGTAACTGATTCCATTAATGCGAGGAAGTATGTGCTGTTCAGCACCACTAGTTCTATTTTATAGCAATGTGTTTAGACGCAATTGAAATTGATCGTATCGGACAAAATTGTTTGAAGAATTTTAAAAGGTATTTCGAGCTTTTTTTAAGAATTACAATTATACAATATTGGTAGGCGTGGCAGGCGTGTTGTTCGCATACTTCCACTGTATTCCGCTTCTTCCTGCGCGGCCTGTCTGCCACCGCCCGCCGAAGGCTCCGCCCGCGCCTGCGCCGCCACCTAGCGCCCGCGTCGCCCGGGGCGTGTGCGCGGCGCGAGGCGTGATGACGCAGCGCGCGCCGATGTGCGAACGGGCGCAGCTGCCGAGCGCCCCCGCCCACGCCCGGGGCGATCGCCACCCGCCCGCCCCTGCCGCCGCCCGATCGCCCGCGAAAGAGCGCGCGCTCGTGTCGCCCTAATCCCGGGAGGCGCGGGAGGCTCCAGCTGAGCTCACAGCCACGCCCCCTCCACGCCCCGCCCGCCCTCACACCATGCCCGCCCCGCCCCGTTCCGCTCCGTCTCGCCTCGCATCGCCTCGCCCCGCCCGGCCCACCCGTCCCGCTCGCCCGGCGTGCCTCATGCCTCCGCCGCCGCCGCCGCCGCCCCGCCCGCCCCGCCCGCCCCGCCCACCCGCCCGCCCCGCCCGCCCCGCCACCCGCCCCGCCGCGCCACCCACGCCGCCGCCGCCCCGCCGCCCACCGCGCCCGCCCGCCCCGCCCACGCCCACGCCGCCGCCCACCCCGCCCGCTCCGCCCGCCCCGCCCGCCGCGCCCACCGCCCGCCCCGCCGCCCGCCCCGCCCACGCCGCCCGCCCCTCCCACGCTGCCTGCCCCGCCTGCCCCGCCCGCCCCGCCTGCCCCGCCCGCCCCGCCCGCCCCGCCCGCCCCGCCCGCCCCGCCCGCCCCGCCCGCCCCGCCCGCCCCGCCCGCCCCGCCCGCCCCGCCCGCCCCGCCCGCCCCGGCCGCCCCGGCCGCCCCGCCCGCCCCGCCCGCCCCGCCCGCCCCGCCCGCCCGCCGCCCCGCCCACGCCCCGCCCGCCCCGCCCACCGCCCCTTGCCACCCGCTGCCCGCCCGCCCCGCCGAGCCCCGCCCGCCCCGCCCGCCCCGCCCCGCCCCGCCCGCCCCGCCCGCCCGCCCGACCCTGCCCGCTATCTGCCCCGCCCATCCCCCTCCCCCGCCCCCTCCGCGCCCGTCTCGATCCACCAGCCCGCCCGCCACGCCCCGATGGCCCCGTCCGCCACGCCCCGACCAGCCCCTCCGCCACGCCCCGACCCACCACGACCCGCCCCGCCCCGCCCGCCCGCCATGCCTGTCCGTCCCATCCAGCAAGCCCCGCTCCGCCAGTCCGGCCCGCTCCGTCCGTTTTTCCAGTCCCGCCCCGCCAGCCTAACCCCGCCAGCCCCGCTCCACCAGCCCCGTTTGCCCCGCCCCAACCCGGCCCGATCTTCCCGCCCCGACCCGGCCCGATACGACCGGCCACACCCCGCGACGCCCGTCCGCCCGCCACGTCCGCCCGCCACGTCCGCCCGCCACGCCCACCCGCCACGTCCACCCACCAAGCCCATCGCTGCCCATGAGGCCCCTCGGCAGTAGGACAGGACCCACTACCAACACCCAGTCCTTTTTCGCTGCTCTCGGTTGCCTATCTAGCGTCTCTACTACTTGCCCCATCCAGAAGTCGATAGTTTTGGGGGGCTCTAAGTTTCCCGAATAGACTCTCCACTTAGTACTATAAATTTACTCGCTCACTTTTTTTCTACGTATTATTCTTCTCCTTGTTATTCACGTGTACTTCTTCAACAACTTCTTCCACTACTTTTTTTCCTTCATTTTTTCTTGTTCCATTTATCATCTTTTATCTTCCACAATTTTGTCTTTATCTTCTGACTTTTCTACTTCGTTCTCTTTCATTTTCTCCTCTTTTTCCTCTTTCCCTGTCGTTGGTGCCAATTTTTCCAATTCTGCTCCATCCCAGGTAACCTCTCAGCCTTCACCTTCAGCTGAAAAACACTTCCCATCTGTCTTGCCCTCCCGCTCCCGTCGTGTGCCTCGCCATTTCCTCTATGATGCGTTCTTCCACGACATAGGCACTGGAGCAACACCTTTCTCTGCCAAAAGCACTGCATCGTCAGCCATTGTGAAAGACGCCTTTCAACTATGACTGCGAAGACCCCATCTCTCATTCAGCCCTGTCATGTAGGATCACGCCTGGACCTTCTGTAGACGAACTATTTCGTTCTTTCACTTTCACTCTATTCTTAAAGCTCTTGAAACTTCTGAACACTTTATTTATCAACTCGATCTTCTTTAATCACTTTAATTCACGTTAATTTCTTATGTATCCTTTATCAATAAACATGACTTGAATCTACCAATAATGTTCAATGAAACTCAACAGCAACCTCAAGCGTGCTTACTCTTCACGTTTTATTTATCGTTAACGTTCCATTCCTTCCCTTTGGGTTTCCAACACTGCCTAAAGCCAAGGTCTAGGATGCCTCATGGTGTGTCATAATCAACGTAACTAAACACACATCCGTAACTAAACACACTGTCCTAGATATCAACATATCTGTGCCCTTCGCTCCATTAATTTTTTCTTACGTTTCCCTCGTGAACAACTTATAACTTTATACTAGATATGATGAATGTGATATCCACATCTGAACATATTTGAGTACATCAGTCGTGTGGGTTTAGAATATTACATTTATGACGAATAAATGAAATAGCGATAATTTTTTCATGTCGAAAATTGAACTGTTTACATTATCTCCGTCATTGAACTCATTTGAAACATAATACGAAACAAGACAAGTAGCAATTTTAGAGACTGGTTATTACTATTTAATAACAATTAATAATTGTAAGGTAATGCAACAACTAGTGGTGCCCCAACACAGAGACGTGACATGTTTTTTTTAATTCAAACGTTTATAGAAATATGTTCCCTTGTAATTGATATCAATAAAATTCACCCTCGTCAATACTATTTTTATTTAACGTTATTACTGAGCAGAGAGGTACATACGTGTATTTCAATCGCGTAGAATATCAAGTAATTAGTTCAATTTCACATACAGTTGCAAATTCTACAGGATCTGAACGGTTTATGTAAAATAGAGAAGCGTCGACTCAGCAAAAATGTGATAGTGTTCAAGATGATTTCATCCTGTAGATTACGGTATGAAGAACGTTCCCTTAAGGTCTGTGGCCTCAAAATTTTACTTTTTAAGGCCCTAGAATGCTTTGTTTAGGAATTATTTAACAATATAGATTCAAAAATGGTGAAAGTGTTGCGGCTTGCATTTGACATGAATATTTAGATGCGATTTTTAAAACAAATCCTTCATAGTTTTGAAGTCAAAGTGCAAATCATCACGTCACCCTGGAATTCTCTTTCTTTAGAGACTTCATTTTTAAAGATTGGTTGATTGTGAGAGCCGCAAAAGTTATGTATACTACTGAAATAATATAGGAGAAGATAAAAACGCGAACCAATGGCGGCCGTTACTACTGCTTCTGTTATCAGAGCGGCGTTGCCAAAGCAACAATTGCCCTTCTTTCTTATGACATACACGTTTTGCAAATCGGCATTCTTGATATCATTAACAACAAAATGAAAATGGAAAAAAAATAAAGGAAATATTGTTATATTCATCAAATCTACTCGATTTTACACGAACTACTCGTCATTTCGGCACCGTAGCATGCAAAGCCAGATGATCCATTTAACAGTTTTCACATTTAACTCAGTTATATAACGCCATTTAAAATAGATTAAATGTTTAAATAATATTAAATGTATTCGTAGATTCGATTCAGCAATGATTGTGAATGGTTTCGCGAGCTTAAGATCGCATCAAATTACGTTCACAGGTGGCAGTATCTCAAACAAAGCGCGGAAAAATCGATTTTTCTATTTCGAACATTTTATAATTTTCAGAAATGCAGAGAGTGTGCTGAAAATTACTTTTTTTACAGTTATTTGCTACATATGTGAAAAAATGTAAAGAAAAAGATTAAAGCCGTTTCTGAGACATTAGTTTAAAATTTAAAAATTGCCTGTGTTTCACGCAAAATAACGCAAAAAAGAATCGCATTTCGGCGAAATTCAATTTGACCTTATTTTAGGATGTTCTTGATGAACACATTTCATGGAGAAAGAAAATTACTACCGTAATTGTAGTTGTAGGGAGACGCCAAAAAAAACTGATTTTCTGTAATTTTCGAAAAATCAGAGCTCAACGAAAATGAACCTTACATACAAGTGACATCAAATTATTATCTACAGAACACTTCTACATTTATTAATACTTACTTTTTAAACCATGGAAAATTCAGGGTGTAGTGAAAAACTCAAACCCCGTATATACTAAAAATTCATTTTTAAGTTGTGCCTGAATTGCTGCTCATGAACGACATTGTTGAAAACTTACATTATCACCTCGACTTGAAGGGGTCAACCGCCCGAGTCCTACCAGTGTGAGACCGAGCAAATGCAACGTGTGTCAGCCCTCTAGTGTCCAGCCCGGCGTGGCACCCGGCGAGGAAGTGAGGTGATGGGTCACTTTGCGTGGGCGGACGGACAAGAGGCGCAATTGCGCGGCTGGGGATCACGCGAGGATGAGGCGCGAAACACGGGCGGGGACAGCAGAGAGCGCCAACGCGCGCGTGCGATGGAGAGAGAGGAAAGGGTGGGGGAGAAGGAGGTACAGAACGAAGGGCGGCCATGAAGACCGAAGTGATGGAGCAAGAACAGAGGTTAGATATGGATGACGAAACTTGGGACGAGCTGGGGTGGTGAGGAAAAGAGGAGACTGTCTTATGAAAAATCAAGGAGTCAAGGGCAGGGTGGAATGCTAAGTTCGTGGTTGAATGAAGGGCAGAGTTCAGGACATAACCAAGACAGAGTTAAGGGCAGAGTCGTGGGCAGGGTAGTGGGCAGCGTCGAGGGCAGCGTCGAGGGCAGCGTCGAGGGCAGCGTCGAGGGCAGCGTGGGGGCAGCGTCGAGGGCAGCGTCGAGGGCAGCGTCGAGGGCAGCGTCGAGGGCAGCGTCGAGGGCAGCGTCGAGGGCAGCGTCGAGGGCAGCGTCGAGGGCAGCGTCGAGGGCAGCGTCGAGGGCAGCGTCGAGGGCAGCGTCGAGGGCAGCGTCGAAGGCAGCGTCGAGGGCAGCGTCGAGGGCAGCGTCGAGGGCAGAGTCGTGGGAAGATTCGTGGGCAGATTCGTGGGCAGATTCAAGGGCAGGTTCGAGGGCAGGATCGAGGATAAGATTGAGAGCAGAGTCGAAGAAGTAGGAAGACAACGGATTTCAGAGGAGTGGCGAACGGAGTGAGCAAGGACGAGAGCAGGGGGTGGCTTCTCCCCCGGTGTGATTTACCCCCCTGGGCGCACATTTGCGTTCGGCTGACCGCATCCATTAGGACGAGAAGCTTGCGGCGTCCGGCGCGGGTTTATGAGGGGGCCGCCCCCTCCGGGCCCTTTTCGTACCTCCGTCCACCGCCCCCCACTCGCCTCTATCGGCACTCGGCGCCGCTCAGCCCTTCCCTCCCTCTCCTTCTCTGCCAGCGCCGACCACTGTCCAAACTAATGCCTTGTTCCCACCAGACCACTTGCAATCATTTCATCCCTGCGGTAAACATAAGAGGAGCCTGGCGGCGGTGGGGGCGGCGGCGGCGGGGGCGGTGGTGGTGACGGCGACAGCAGCAGAAGCTGCAGCAGTAGCAGTAGCAGCGGCGCCAGCGGCTTCTCTATGGGTCCGCGATCAATACCTGGCGCCGGCAACGGCTCGGCTCCCCTCGCAGCGGAAGGCTGCGGCCGCAGCCCTACGCCCCGCTGCATCCCTCCCCGCCCTTCCCCCCTCCCCGCCCCCCACCCACCACCCGCCGCAGGGCCCCCAGCGACACCCGTCCAAGGCCAGCGCCCAGCGTCACGCCGGGTCTCGAACCGGACTCCTCAGCTTGTGAAAGTCTACCTCCCTCGTCAAATTCTCGTTCGTTAAACTTCCCCAAGAACAAGACAGATTCCTACTTCATGTTCAATGGTGTGTAAATGTTTTGTCATTGATTAAAAGTTTTGGATGTACATGTTGGAACCTTATCTATTTTAGCTCCTATCGGCTTGTAAAATGCTCGCAAGATTTCTTCAAAAAATCATCATAAGCGCAATGAGTGCTCCATCTGCAATAACATCCCTCTACAGATTCGGAAATAGTAATTTGTTACTCGTGACCACTAGCGTGTTCATCAGGGACTATCAGTGACACTTATTCATACCAGTTTAATATTTTGTTCCTATATGACTAACGCATCAGATTTCGTATAACATATTCATCAGTATTCGTTCTTGTATTCTGCAATACACAATCATCTGTTTCGGTTTAATCCTCTTAGTATTTATTTCGCCCTAACCCCGCTTCCGTAAATAAATGTAAAAACATGTCAAAACAATATCAAACAAATTCCTATTCCAAGAAACGAGGGTTCTGAACAAAGAAGTTAATAACAAAAAGGAGGTTGATAAAAAATAATTAACATGGTCAGAAATAAAACATCTAATACGATATTCGATATAAATAATTCCAGTAAATTCTACAAAATATTTTCATTATTAGTTGTCACAATTAGTATAACATTTCGTATTTTAATTGAAACTTTTGTTAATACTAACCAGTCCAGTGTGTTCTAACGTAATTATATTTTACAATTAAAGTAATTGAGTTTTGGATAGAGTATTTCAAGAACTTAACTAGTTTATATGAATTATGTGAGAACTATTTATAGGGTGAAAATATCTATTGAAAATACTGATATTTTTTTCTTAATAATAGTTCCAATAATTCCCTTTTATAGACAGTCACAAACCCATTTATTGAAACAAAATGATTATTCCATTACAATGGTATCTTGAAACAAGAAACCGCGTGGCAACGTTTCAGATGTCAAGTTGTGCCCGCATCATCAGGCCTGAAAACATTATGTCATCAACTTAAAACATTTTGATGATGGAGCCACAACTTGACCTCTGAAACGTTGCCACGCTTTTTCTTGTTTCAAGATACCATTGTAATGGAATAATCATTTTGTTTTAGTAAATAGGTTTGTGACTGTATAAACAGGAATTATTGGAACTTCTATTAAGAAAAAACTGTCAACGTATGTTTCATCTTGAAAATACTGATACTTATGTTTAGTTAAGTGGTTGATTCTAGTCAATTGTTTAAGTTTTGATGTTATTTACTTGCTAGATAGTGTGGACATTTCGCTCCTTACAACAGAAATTAAACAGTGTAGGTATGCAATTTTCAGTTAGTTGACTTTTATAATGATATGTATTTGAATGTAGTGAGACAATGGCTTTGTAAATTGATATGTTGTGTGTAAAACAATTGTATATGATATAATATAGTGAACAGGAAATCAGTAAATAAACTCAAGTAGTAATATGGTCTGACAGACCCACGATACACCAGTTTAGACAGTTGAGGATATAATGTTTAGGAGATACAGTGTATGAGTTGGTAGAAATTCATGAAAGCCTCGGTATGGGTTACAGTATCACAGAACTGAAATATATTGTTTTAGGGAGGTATTCTTAATAGATATTGTTATTTATTTTTTAAAATATCCTAAACTTATAAATGTAATTAAAATAGTTTATATAATATATTATAAGTGCAGTAAAATGCGTTTTGTGTGTAATCTACAGCCCTGGGGAGAGCAATAAAGTTTAGAAACGTAAGCAAGCAAGCCAACGTATATTAGTAATTGAACAAGACTTCATCAGCAGAAAAGTTGATTATTTCATATTAAAAAGTACAATGAATTTAAAAGATCGTATTTTGCACTACTATGAACAATATGTTTGCATTTTCCTTTACAGTCAACACGTTCATTTGAAATCATATTGGAAGTTGTCTTCATAAATTTACGTTGCATTTAGAAATTCAGAATTTTTACCTCAAATTTATGTTGATACCAGTGATACAAAACTCAGTTAGTAAAGACACATGATTAATTTTAAATTGTATAAGGCTACTTTCAGTAAAAGTATATCAATGATTTGGTTAATTATTTATCTTGTTTTTCTAGAACATAGAGTTATAACAGCAATTAACTCATAAACGATTTCCATTATTGGAGATTTCTATGTTTGCCTGTAATGTTACTAATTTTCTTGGCATTATCAAAGAGATGTAACTGTCAGTTTCAAGATATGAGGATACTCCGACTCTCCCCCATTCTCTGTCTGTCTGTCTGTCTCTCCCTCTCTCTCATACACACACACACACTCACTCACTCACTCACCCTGTCCTGCCTTCTCATTTGTCTGTCTTATTATACAGTTTATTATTACAAAGATATAGTGGGTGCTTTGCAATTTAAATGTAAGACAAAAAGTGTTTAAACGAACTGTTTCACCAAGTAAAATACAAAGTTAGAAACAAATATTAATAATAAAAATATTTTAATAGTTATAACCAAAATCAACAAGAATTTTCATGTGACAATATTTCTTAGCTCAAAAGATATTCACGTTGTGAGCATAAAACAAAAGTGATAAAATCTATCGGTATAACATCTCCAATACTCTCAATTGATGGAATATTGGAAACTCGTTGAGAGAAATTTAAAGGATGAAATAATCTCTGTGAATCTTTGAAAACATTTTAAGATTAGTTGAACAATTATACTACCACTTACCTGCTTTATTTTTACTAATATTCGTTTTCAGTAAGCAGTTTGTCTTTTTCTTTCACTCTGTTAATATTGAGTAATATAGAATTTAACTGTTTCTATATTTGCTTTTGAATATTAGATATAAACACCAGTTTCTAGTTGACGAGGCAAATGGAACAAATTTCATCGTAACCACATCGTGTAATCTTAGAAACGCACGCACTAGCTTCACTTTGAAGGTTTACACTGGCTTTGGAAGTCGGATAAAGGGCTTTCGCCGCCTCCTGCAACAGTCCGCAAAATCCTCGACCGATCCCCAAGTGCACAAGCGCGCCTTGAACGGGGCTCCGCGATACGCACCTTTTCATCTCGTATATTAATTTATCTAGGATCCGCTTTTTCTATTCCCCAGCCGAGTAGTGTCGCCACCGCTTCCCAATTCCTTTAAAATACGGGAGGGAAACCCTTCCTTTTCTGGAAGTCTCCATAAGTTTATATCAACGCTCGGCGCAGGCTGAAAGGCGGTTAGCGCAGATTAGAAGGGCACCGGGTGGTCCTTTTGGGAACAAGGCTTATCTGCCTGCGGTGGGGGCGGCGGGGACGGCGGGGACGGCGGGGACGGCGGGGACGGCGGGGACGGCGGGGACGGCGGTGACGGCGGGCGGCAGCGGGGGCGGCAGGGGCGGCGGGAGCGGTGGGAGCGGTGGTGGAGCGGCGGGGGCGGCGGGGTGGCGGGGTGGCGGGGTGACGGGGCACGTAGGCGGCGGCGAGCGGCGGGCGGCGGCGGGAGGCGGGGGGGCGGCGGGCGGCGGGGCGGCGAGGGGCGGCGGGAGGGGGGGGGGGGCGGCGGGGCGGCGGGGCGGCGGGGCGGCGGGGGCGGCGGGGGCGGCGGGGGCGGCGGGGGCAGCGGGGGCGGCGGGGGCGGCGGGGGCGGCGGGGGCGGCGGGGGCGGCGGGGGCGGCGGGGGTGGCGAGTGCGGCGAGTGCGGCGGGTGCGGCGGGTGCGGCGGGGGCGGCGGGGGGCGAGCGGTCTCGCTGCGCAAATGAAAAATGCGCGCCCGTTCGTCTTGGTTTGTGTGAAAGGCGAAAAATGGCGGCGGGGAGCGCGCGTGGAGCCGGTGAGTGAGGGGGCGGGGGCGTAGAGGGGGGAAGTGGGTGCGCAGCGAGGCGTGGGCGTGGGCGGCTGGGGAACAGGGCTTTAATGACGTCAACCTCAGTCCTTCGTCTCCCTCTCTTCCTTGAGCTGCTCCCCTCGGCAAGCGGTACAAAGTGGTGGCGTGTGCGGGGTGGGATGGGAGGGGGGGAGGAGGAAGGTGGTGAAACGGCGACGGCGTTTTGGGAGATGTTGGAGGTAGCGGAGAGTTATAGCGGTGGCGACAAGTGCAAAAACGGAGACAACTGCTGTAGTAGAGACAATGAATTGATGGTGGTGAATACTCTTTTAGCACTATTTCTTCAACTTAATAGTCTTCTTCTACTTGATACTCTTCTTCTACTTTTTACTCTTCTTCTTCTTCTTCTTGATACTCTTCTTCTACTTGATACTCTTCTTTCACTTGATATCCAGCTTCTACTTGATATTCTTCTTCTACTATTTTTCCTCTTTCCGTAGAAAAACAGACCAAATAAAGCTTTGCCCTGCCAAAGGCGTAGATACAGTACTTTCAGAGGCATTCCAGATCATGAGGAGTTCTCGAGTGAATGGTGAGCCAAGGAGATGCGCGGCACAAGGCCTGGAAGTGAGGACAGGATAGGAAGTAGAGGATCGAGCGTATAACTGGTTCTTTAAGGCGCTGGTCGGGTATCCTCCTGAAATTGATGGAATAAATCCAACGACGGGTTAGAAAAGCCGGTCTCTAGAATTCTCGTGCAGGCAGAGGTGCTGTCTTACACAATTACTTAGTTGGTGTAAAAAAATCATTGTCCGAGAAGCACTTTATCCAAATATTAAGTTATTCTATATGCTAATGAATCAATCTGTATATGGTAAAACCAGCGAAATTGAGGGGCTGAAGACAATGCGATTGTGGTGACAGTTATGCAGGGAATGCCGATATAGGTACCGGTAATGGCAGTCACATTGTGACTGAAACACCAAATGCGGTTATTGATGAGGTGTGGTAACAGTTCTGCTGACACTAGTATGTGCATACAAGGCTCAGTTTCGGGGTTCCGGAATACTATTGGGTTAACACCGATCTAGAAAAATAATATACAAGGTTTTGATTACTTCAAGGATGGAAATAAATTTGAATTATAGGTAACGATTAGAGAACTTGATGGATTAAACGTCTGAAAACAACTTATATTTAGTAGATAATTTCGGAAATCATTGAGACTATTTTTGTGGGAATTGTAAAAAGTTGCATTGGGAATATATAAAAATAAAAAATTAAAATTAACAATATCATAAGCAAAAAATCAAATGAAGTAATTTCAGATCGATCGAAAGGTAATGGAAGAAAATACATTTATATCATAAGTTTCTATTGGTAGTTGTATGTATTGATTTTAGTATGGGATTGGTATCAAGCATTGTTATGACATTGCATTGCATAATGCAGAATTTCCCCAAATTTCTTGTATTTTCCCCCATTTTTGAGTCTGCGCTTATTCCCTTTAACTTAGTACGTTTTAAATTTTCATGTAATATATTTTTCAACTACTAGTGTTACATTTCATAAAAAAGGTTCGAAGGATCTCTTTTAAGTAAATTTTGGAACAAAAAGGGCGAACTCTGTGAAGATTCAGTCAAGAGCTATCCAGAGAATGGAGTGTTGTAGAAAAAAGAAAGAGTGAGGGAAGAGAAGCTCTTTTTTGGCTGAATGATTAATTTAATGAATGAATAAAAGGTAGTAGAGCTAATGCTTGTTCTGGAATTCCTTGAGAAGTGATGTTTGTAACGGTATAATCATCAATGTAATGATGAATGATATACGAAATTAAGGAAGCTAATTCAAAAATGAAAACCTACGGAATAAAGAATTCCCTGAATTCTTTCCGCAAGTCTACATTGTCTCCTAGTGATGAAACTTCTAGCCCCATTTCAGATATTTAAAGAAAGTTACATCTATTACATTTTAATAATTTACCTCACTGAGCCGCCCACTTTTCTTCTATAAAATCAACGTTTGAAATTTTTGTTCAGGAAAATTTACGGCGCCGACCGATGGCCGAGGTGGCTAAGAGCGAGTACCGACCCAGCGTTCGGTCCGAAGGGTCGCGGGTTCGAGTCCCGCCTTGGGCATGGCTGTTTGTCCCTTGACTTTGTGTGTGTGTTGTCGCGGAGGGCCTCGCGTTCTGCTGACCCCAAGTCAGAGGAGTCCGCAAGTGTGTTGGTGTCTAGTGTATGGTCGAATATGCGTCCCATCGGGGCGCAAGGGTAACCGGCTGTTGGCTGGATAAAAGCCCTAGAAAAAAAAATTCACAGCTCTCAACATGAACTAACTGATCCCTGCCAATTTCTTTCTTTTTTTCTATTTCATTTATTTACATAGATGAATACAGAGCTCAGTTTAAAATAACTACATATGTTGGATGGATTAAAAGCTAATTTAAATTAAAACTTAAAATTAATACAATGGTTGATGTTACACTTGGGGCTGCTTTAGTCGGGATCTAATTCAGAGAATCCCACCGGTTTCTGCTCGACTACTCGAGAACCACCGAGAACGTTGACCTCCCGACAGGATGAAGCATCTCCACGAACTGGCAGAGATGAGAGCGAGACACGAGCGGGCACGTGGCAGCGGCGGCGGCGGCGGCAGCTCCTATCTCAAAGGTAGTGAAAACCCGCAGGAGAATGGGCGAGAGGGCGCACAAAACCTCGGGGCCTCTTCACCCTCCCCGCCCCTCCCTCCCCGTCACCCACACCCGCTGAGGGCGGGCTCCATTGTCCCAAACGGGCCGCGCGTCCGCTGATAAACGCCCGGACAAATGCGAGCGTGTTGCGCGGTATTCTTCTAATAGGCGCGTGGCCGCTGTATCGTTCGCGCTTGCTGCCTCCGCCGGCGGGCCTTCGGTTCGGTCCAGAGCCGGGCTTTTAGCGGTGCCGGATAGGTCGTTTGTTGAGGGCGCGGGAGGTAGATACGGCCTCCACACAAGGCCCAGTGTGAATGAGATCGCTGTTGGGGGAGCTGGAACAATTGAAGAATTGGGGAATGCGTGAGGAGGTGGGGTAGATGGCTCAATTATTTTTCAGGCATGCACGGCAACCAGGTTCAGAACCGTCAAACCTTAATCAAGTTTATTTTTTCTATGAGTAATATTCTACCGCTAATTTATTTTTTTATTTAATTATTGTAGTTAATTTTTATTTTGATCAATTTAGTATTTTTCATAACATAATTTGTAAAGGTGTTTGTGTTTTTCATTTTTGCTAGAGATTACCAAAAGATATAAAATGATTAAGCATACAGAAAATAGAAATGTTATTGATTCTGCTCTGTTTTTTTAAAGAAATTTAGGGATATTTTCAACACGTTTCATGTGTTTTTGTAGAATGTGAGAGTTAACGCGTTTATTTCAATTAATAGTTATAATCAGGTCACGTTTTTTGTGCAAATATTCCAATAAACATTGTAGGACTAAAAACACCACAAACAATAAAATTTCCTTTTCGCACATTATATTTTAAAATAAACGGAAGTAACGTAAAAATAACATTGGAATGTCATTTGCATTTCCTGTCCCCCCATTGCAGCACTTCTGTCCTTTTTATTGACAAGTATCTCACTTCACCCTTTCCCCTACTACCCTCCTCTTCAGCTCTTTTCTCTCCACTTCCACTTAACGTCATTTCATTATGGGGTGTATGAGGCACTTCATGTCGCCACAGCACTTCCATACACTAAACTGCGGCGCAAACGAGTCAAGTGATAGCGCCTCTTGTGGGCGCGATGTGGAGGAGGCAGCGTACACAGATGTGGTGATAGCGTTTGCTGCGTGTGTCGGCTGCTGTACAGAGGGAACGCGCAGAGAGAACTAGAGGCCTCGTGCAGTAAATTCTCTTCTTTCGCCGCTTCTTTTAAACGAAATATTCACACCCTTCCCAACCCCGCAGGGGGGGATAACGATGATTGATTGATTGATTTTTTCGTGTTTCGTCAACTGCTTTGGTCATTAGTCCCGTTAGTGTAGTGCATGTTTTTTTCGGATGATAGCGGTGATCTTCCCCCGCTGGATGGTGAGATCCGTCGCCGACCTAGTGGGGTTTCCACCTAACCAGGACTCTCCCACCAGCGGGGCACCGCCCCAGCCGGGCCAAGCTTTAACCTCCCGAACGATCTCCTGGAATATGTGGTAGTGTAGTCCATGTTATGTAAGTGTGTGTGTGTGTGTGTGTGGGGAGGGGATAGGACAAGGAAGAAGAAGGAAAGATCGCGCGCGTTCTGTGGCCCGTTTGGTAGGGTATTGCTCCGGCTTTCGCCTGATGTTGATCGGAGAAACCACGGAAAACTACCGATCAGAGCAGCCGGCCGCTAGAATTCTACTCGAACAACGACTGAATTCGACCTAGCTGAAAAGCTAGTGTCGAAAATCCTGCCGCCGTGGGGAGTGGGAACCTAGGACCTCCCGGTCAGAGGCGCTGCAGTGACATCAGTTGATGCACTGAGCTACCGCTCCCTGTGGGATAACGATGACGTAGGTTGTGGTCTGTGGTGGAGTGTCGTAGACGACCACCCGGACCCTGAGTCTCGCGGCGCCGCTCTTAGCTTGAAGCCGTTAGCTTGAAGGTGCAGGCAGTGAGGAGGCGATACTAAGCTCCTGGTAGTCGGGTTAGCCCGGATACCCACCAGTTGGGCCTATGGCACGTCGACCTTTGAGCAGGATCAGGCGAAGGATGCTTTCCGGAGTACTCCGGATCCCACTTAAAGTCCGGCGGGGAATTAGGTATCACCCGTCAGGTTGCCCAAGTTCCGGCGTTACCCACATCGATAGTTGGCATTAAGCAATACGAAGATGGGATGGGAGCTCCGAGGCCGCCAGGACCTTAGTTCAGGTGGTCCGCAGTTGGGATCTCGGATTCTTCGTGGCATTTGCCCGATACTTTGTGCAAAGAGGAGAGAACTTGTTCCCGGCGCATGTGAGTGGTGCATTGTTTTGACTCCGGTACTAGCCTGGATAGCTAGGAGCTCTGAACTGGCAGAGCGGCACGACCCCGGCATTGTATGTGGAGGTTACCATGATGATCAACTGCGTTCTGGCGGGACCCAGATACCAGCCGAAATGTGTACTTGTGCGCCTGCGGAAGGGGGTGAGGATACGAGGCTAGCGCCTAGGTACCCACTCCGGGGTTAATTCCCCCTGGTAAAGACAAGTGCGTGATAGGGGCACGGTAGATTGATTGATTGATTTTTTTCGTTTCCGGGCGCGTTCAGTCATTAGTCCCGTTAGTGTAGTGCATGTTTTTCTCGGGAGATGGCGGTGATCTTCCCCCGCCTAATGGTGAGATCCGGCGCCGACCTACCGTCGGCTAGTGGGGATTCCCCCTAACCTGGACTCTCCCACCAACGGGGCACCGCCCCAGTCGGGACAAACTCTAAGCTCCCGACCGGTCTCCCGGAAGATGTGGTAGTGTGTTAGTGTAAGTGTGTGTGTGTGTAAGGGGAAAGGATAGGGCAAGGAAGAGGAATGACAGATCGCGCGCGGTCCGTGGCCCGTTTGGTAGGGTACTGCTCCGGCATTCGCCTGGTGTTGATCGGAGAAACCACGGAAAACTACCGATCAGAGCAGCCGGCCGCTAGAATTCTCCTCCAGACAGCGACTGAATTCGACCTAGCTGAAAAGCTAGTGTCGAATATCCTGCCGCCGTGGGGAGTGGGAACCTAGGACCTCCCGGTTAGAGGCGCTGCAGTGACATCAGTTGATGCACTGAGCTACCGCTACCGGTGGCACGGTAGACACATACGCCCTTCCCAAGACGGAAACAATTGATTTCTGTCGTTTTTCCAGACAGCATAAATAGATTATAGAGATTAATTTGTATGAAAGTAAATATATTTTTAAATTGTATTCATTTTGAATGAAAAAAAAATCGGGACTCCAATTACGTCGGGGTCTGCGGCACGTTACTCAAATTGTTCCTACTTCTGGACAACCCAAGTAACAAGAAAATCATCATCACAGTTATGTAGAATCAGCACACACTCGCCTTCTTAACAATTACTTATTAGCAACTGTAGTTAATAATAATAATAATAATAATAATAATAATAATAATAATAATAATAATAATAATAATAATAATAATAATAATAATAATAATAATAATGTCTTTATTTCTGGCGAGGCTCAGGCCGTAAGGCCTGCTCTTCCGCCTAACCAGTTAATGACTTTAGCCTTGGGTAGTAACTAAAACTTGTGCTGTACGACTTTTTCTAATTTTTTTCCTCTTATTCGGCATGTTCGCCTTT
>BLKR01006253.1:0-61172 GCA_011170035.1 Teleogryllus occipitalis
AGCCTCTATGGACAGGGTATTTCAATCTCCGACAATCTAAGCTCTCAATTAAAATAAAATTTGTAGTCATGTAATGATATTGGCAGCAAAATATAATTAAGATGAAGCTAAAATTATTACGTTTTTGTGAACATGATTTAAATATATGTTTTCCAAATAAAAACTTAAAAACCTTAACTTTTATTTTCAGTTCTCTTCCTAGCACGTTAATACTATTAAATTCCTGATACATTCCTTATATATTCCTGACACACAGTCTACGTTTGTAAAATATGCTTCTAATCAAAAACTAATCCGACACACCTGAAAATAATGAATATTGTAAATGATTCTTGGAAAATCTTGATTTCTTCATTTAGTCACAGACGCATTTTCGTCTGTATAAACTAATATTCAAAACTATATCGACAACTTCAGAAAGAGAAATCACTGAATGAGGTTTCCACGCCTGTTTTAAAAGGGAAACACAAACACCACAAACAGTCGTCACTCAGAACAAATTTAGTGTTTTAGATTATGAAACAATTTCCTCGCCTCCCTAATCCTCACAACCCTTTTCTACCATCGACAAATGCATGCACAACCAACGCAAACAGTCTAGGAAACGCGTCAAAACCTAAACACGTAAAGCTGCGCGTCCTAGCACACTTCAAAACAAAGACAATCCTACTGAGCGTAAAAAACAGGTACTTATTTTAGCTAACAGACATTGCCGTTATCTTTCCTCCATTCTCAGTAAAACGTTACTTTCCATCTGCTCAGTCTCATCTATTTTTAAACCTAACGACAGGTTTGCAGATGTGACTGCACAGTTGGAAATTATTTCCCTCTCAGCAAAACACTTCACGCGGCATGGTCTTCACATGAACCTTGCCGGAAAACATGCAGTCGGTATCATGCTTGCACTATACAACGTCAACTTCTGTCCTACGCAGTCTCCTGGCAAAAATCCATCCTTTACACCTTCCTTACGTTCTTCACACCCACCCTTATTAGGAACCCTTTTACGTCCTCCTCTGAACCTACTCCCGTTTCTCCCATTTACTCTACCAATTTATCTACACCTGATGCCCTAATTTCCTCAAAATCTGTCACTGCTGGTACACATTATTTCGTACAACCTTCGACCTCGCACTCGAGGTAAAAATGGAATGAACATGTAGCAACTACAGTCAGATGTAGCAGAAAACCATCCGTGAAGGTACTTGCAAAAGATAAACATACTGCAGCATAATGTTCAATACCTCCCAAATATAACTATGTTTGTCGAGGCAGCTCTACAGAGCGATTCAAATCAAATAGATGTTCTTTGCATTACAGAACATTGCTTATCTCCTAAGGAACTTAGCATTTTCCAAATTCCAAACTTTTCCCTCGTAAACTTTTATTGTAGAGAGAGGGAATCGTATAAACTTGACGTAGAAATACGACGTATACTCGACGTAGAAATCATGTTCATCAAGTGTCAGTATCAACAGCTCACTACAAGAAATCCACATACAATACATGTACGTTACTTTATAACGCATTGCCAGATGAAATTAAACAATTAAAATTGGTACCCAAATTTCAGTTAAAAATAAAATATTTTCTGCTGCATAACGGTTCCTATACAATTAGAGACTGAACTGATCGTCAAAAAGAAAAAAAAAGTTTCCTTTAACAAAACAATGATATAGTGTAATGAATTAGTTTACATTTGTTTTGTATTATTTTTAAAAAAGACTTAATATGGCAGTAAAAAATGATGTAATTCAGCTTCGGAGTCAATGACCTCCATCTCGTAAGGGTTTTTGTCCTGTTTCCCTGATCCATTGAGCAAATGCTGAGTTGGCCCCTTGATGTGCTTCTGGACGTAAATGTAGCTTCACTCTGCTCACGTGTTGTTGAGCTTACGTTTTGCTTGTAGTGGTAGTAGAGCTTAGTGAGTTTCGATTTTGTTAGCAACACAGAAAAATACAATCTGTTCGGTCGTTTACCGTTACAAATAAGTTTTCTATAATTCGGAAACGAAAATATCTAGTTTTTGAAAAATTAATCTCTCGCTTTTTTAAATTTACTATTTTTATTACTATTATTTTTTCATCTTTTAACTATTAATAGTTAAATTGTTGGGAAGGGATTCTGAAACTCAAGAAAGCGTGCGCAGATGATTTTCTCCCCCATACGTCACATACAGTTTCTGACTAAATAAATAAAAATAAAGATCCTTCATATGGGGATTCTTGTATTTACGTTAGAAATAATATCAATTCTATCTCTTTGACGTTTTCAGAATTTCTGTTGTACATCTTCCTTCGCTAAAAATGATATTACTTTCATCTACATGCCTCTGACACAGAGAGCTGCAGGTTATATTTTGTTCTTATTAAAACTGGAGGAAACACTTAATAAAGTCAGCAGTCGCTCTTTTGAATCCATTGTTGTATGCGAAGATTTCAACATTGATTTTCTGGTTGAATTGTGTTTGAAAGGACAATTTCTAAATTTAATTAATTCTTTCAGGTTAGATATTACAATAAATGTACCTCCACGGATCAAACTAAATTCAATGAAGCAAACGATCAAATTATAATCAACAAAATTAGTAGTCGATATGAAATTGAAACGAAGATTTTGTATACAGTGACCACAGTGCACAAATTCTCACTATTATAGAAATTGCTAACACTGACACAAAAAGTAATACATGACCAGAGTATTTACTAAATGTAAAATAAAATTACTCATTAATTACTTGATGCAGGAGTTGTGGGACGCTGTTTATAATACTGTTGATACAAACAATATAAAACGGTTTTTTCAACGCCTTAATTTCATTTTAACACATGCTTTCCTCTTCAAAAAAGGAAATTAATTATTTAACGGAAAATCAATTCTAGGGTAACACAAGGGATTAGGACATCATGTAAAGAAAAGCGATCTCTTTTATTTCTAAATATCATAAGGTATCTCAAGATTTCCACCTCTACATTGAAAAATACAATTCATTATTAAGAAAAGTCATAAGAGATGTTAAAATCATGAAACACATTCAGGATATTTTGAACTCAAGTTACAATACAAAAGCAGTGTGGCATACAATAAAAAATACGACCAAATCAACAACAAACCTTATAGAGAATGCTGTTTCAAAATATAATAATAGCAATGTGAGCGACCCGGTAACAGTAGCTTGTCTCTTTAATCAATGCTTTTCGAGAATTGCTGCCGATATCACTAAGAGACTTTAGCCACAATATTCAGTATCAGACATTTCTCCCCAAAAATTTAGACACAATGTTTGTTTCCGAAACTTCTTCCTAAGAAATTCTCATAACAATCGGTAAACTAAAAAATAAATATTCGGTCGGTTTAGATGAATTTCCGAATTATTTGTTAAAGATCTGTGCGCTTGCAATTATGGACGAGGGTGTATTGTATTGTTATCAATTAGAAGATCTATAGAACAAGTGACGGAAGAAAAAATATATTGCTGGCTTAATATGGATATGGAAAAATAGGGAAGAGGGTCGGGTTTAACATGCAAGAGCTTCCGCACGGGTACGATAGTTTATAAATATTGCCACTACTTTCCTTGCACCGTATCACACTTCAATTTTTTTTAATTTCTTGCAAGAGTAGACTAAAATACACTTATAAATGTGGCATAGTCCGATTTAGCTGTGAATTTTCAAAAATTGTAAAAGTTTAAATATTTTCGGCGTGTTTCTACAACTATAAAATTGAGGGTTTATTCTTCTTTAATATTCTAGAAGTAATATTTCGCTTGTAGGAAACAGAAAAATTGAGAAAATGTCAAATAATGTAGATTTATGATATTAAATTAATGATAGATGGCAGCTGGCCAGAGAACGCAGCAAAACCTTAAAGCCAGTCCACACCATGGAAATTACCAAAATTTGCTACGAGAAAGTCAGTGCCATTCTGTAGCACCTCTAATCGTAGATGTAATGGTAATGTGTATATCAGTCAAATGTTGGTTGTTCTGTTTTTAAATCAAATTTCTATTGAAATGTTTAAAACTTAAATCTTTTCTTGAGATGAGAGTAAAATAAGTTCAATAGTAATTTTAATTATTTTTCATAATGATTGTCTAATAATTTAGATTGATGCTAGTTTTCAATACAATTATAAACAATGAAATATTATGCAACATTCACATTATATAATCAATTTAATGTGGTATACAGTTGGTGACTGCTATGTTTCGTGGTGGAGTTGTTACATCAGGCAGAAATTTGAAAAGTAAAATTACCAGTGATAGGAACTTAATTCGTAAAATTAGATGAAATAAAATAAAATACTAATAGTAGATAATAATATTGAAATAGCAACAAAAGGAGAACATTAAAAATTGTATGAGAAAAGACATTACAATTATTAGTTACTGAAACAGGGGCGTTACAGCTAAAAACCAGACAGTTACTTAAAAAACATTGAAAAAATACTATTACAATAACACTGATCAATTGTTAGATTGTGAATGGATATGGGCTTCATGGTTCTAACCGAAAGCTACCCAACCTGTAGTAAACAATCGGAAATTATAAAGTTGGTTAATATATATTATAAAGTTAAATAATTATTGGTTACAAATTAAAGAAAACAAACAATCCATACCAAAGAACAAGATTCTCTGAGAAAACGCATTTTAAAGAGTTATATAACTTTCATATATTTTTGACTTTTATGTATCTGTCCATGCATAATTTCTATTGCAAATCAGCATTTAGGATTATGATGATAATAAATTCAATCTATGATAATGTGGTCACACCTAAGCCACGAAACTTTGTAACCAATTATTTCCTACAATTAATAGACCATTTAAAGAGACTGTTTTAAGATATATTATTGTAAATCTATTGAAAACTAATCAGAAATCATTAAAAGTAATTGGTTTGCTTCTACTAATTTGCATGCTTTATTCGACATCAAATAATAGGAAAATTATATCATGATTATACGTTTAAGAACTGGCCAAAATATTCTTTATACTTCAAAATGTAGATTTATGAATAAAACATTGAAATATCATTAACATTCATTACATTTATATTACGAAATTCACCATTTTTGCTTCAAAATCTAAATGAGGTTCTTACAAACAAAATTGCCAGACGGAAATGTTTATACCTTTAAAGAGATATACACATATTTTGTACACCAATAGATATTTACAATTTATATTTAGTCTAAGAACGCTTAAAAAACAAATTAACAGATTGATACCATATTCTGATTATCTATAAATTATAGAGAATGTATAAATAACAAAGAACATACTCTATAGTATGAAAACGAATGCAGAGAAAACATAGTATTTTATGATGTTCAGGACACCTCAGTGGGTGCTCTGAAATATGAACAAATTTTCGACCAAACATAAAACAAAAGTTTTATATTGCATTTATTAAAATCGTAAATACGAAACATTGTATCCCAAGATACAGGTAACAAACATTGTATCACAATAGTTCGTGATCATTGAATTGTCCCAAACATTCATTAAACTTTTAACAAATAAGCCACCATCGTAACCAAACCGATAAACAAAAATCCAATACTATTGTAATGTGTCGCTATTCGACCCTTCCATTACCGGATGGTAGAGATTGAGCGGTACAATATGTTCCCCTCTTGCATTTGAGAGTATAATTTATATCAACAATATTTTTCATTGCACTTAATATAATGTTTGTTGCAAAACATGAACGCCACTCAAAGTATCAGTAACAACCATTAAAAGAAAGATTCCGTGAAAATTGTGTAATTCTGGCAAAAAGGCAAATATCCTAAATGTTTATGGTTTTCTTTCCCTTGCTTCTGTGTGACGTCGCCTTGCGTCCAGTGGAGTCGGCGGTGGACGACGTGGGAGAGACGGGACGAACGTTCTCATAGCTGTAGTCACCCTCGTACCAGTCCGTCCACTCCATGTGAGAAACATCCGACGCCCTCAACATGGCGGCCGCGCGAATGCGGTTGTACAGTCGCGGCAGCGGGCGCACCAGCCGCTCGAAGTCACTCCGCTCCAGGAGGAAGATCTGCGCAAACGCCACACTTTCAACTGGAAGGATTCATCACACTCGCAACTATTAACAGACGCAGTTGTACAGTCGCTCGAAGTCACTCCGCTCCAGCAGGAAGATCTGTGCAAACGCCACACTGTCAACTGGAAGGATTCATCACACTCGCAACTATTAACAGACGCAGTTGTACAGTCGCTCGAAGTCACTCCGCTCCAGCAGGAAGATCTGCGCAAACGCCACACTGTCAACTGGAAGGATTCATCACACTCGCAACTATTAACAGACGCAGTTGTACAGTCGCTCGAAGTCACTACGCTCCAGCAGGAAGATCTGTGCAAACGCCACACTGTCAACTGGAAGGATTCATCACACTCGCAACTATTAACAGACGCAGTTGTACAGTCGCTCGAAGTCACTCCGCTCCAGCAGGAAGATCTGCGCAAACGCCACACTGTCAACTGGGAGGATTCATCACACTCGCAACTATTAACAGACGCAGTTGTACAGTCGCTCGAAGTCACTCCGCTCCAGCAGGAAGATCTGCGCAAACACCACACTGTCAACTGGGAGGATTCATCACGCAACTATTAACAGACGCAGTTGTACAGTCGCTCGAAGTCACTCCGCTCCAGCAGGAAGATCTGCGCAAACACCACACTGTCAACTGGGAGGATTCATCACGCAACTATTAACAGAGGCAGTTGTACAGGCGCTCGAAGTCACTCCGCTCCAGCAGGAAGACCTGCACAAACGCCACACTGTCAACTGGAAGGATTTATCACACTCGCAACTATTAACAGACGCAGTTGTACAGTCGCTCGAAGTCACTCAGCTCCAGCAGGAAGATCTGCGCAAACACCACACTGTCAACTGGGAGGATTCATCACGCAACTATTAAGAGACGCAGTTGTACAGGCGCTCGAAGTCACTCCGCTCCAGCAGGAAGATCTGTGCAAACGCCACACTGTCAACTGGAAGGATTCATCAAGACTCGCATTATTATTATTATTATTATTATTATTATTATTATTGTTATTATCATTATTATTATCATTATTATTATCATTGTATTTAAACGCATCGCTGGGGAACACCAGACAATCTAACCTCGCACACCTCGAGCACCACGACGTTCTCCAGGTGGCGGTGGCAGTGCTCTTATATTAGGGAGATGCTACTGTTATAATTGGCTCTAAAAGCATCCCTGGGGAACATCTGAGAATCTTACCTCGCACACCTCGAGTGCTAAGACGCTCTCCAGGTGTCTGTGGCAGTGCTCTTATATTAGGGAGTTGCTACTGTTATAATTGGCTCTAAAAGCATCCCTGGGGAACACCTAAGAATCTCACCTCGCACACCTCGAGAGCCACGACGCTCTCCAGGTGTCTGTGGCAGTGCTCTTATACTTGGGAGATGCCATTGTTATAAATGGCTCTAAAAGCATCCCTGGGGAACATCTGAGAATCTTACCTCGCACACCTCGAGCGCTAAGACGCTCTCCAGGTGTCTGTGGCAGTGCTCTTATATTAGGGAGATGCTACTGATATAACTGGCTCTAAAAGCATCCCTGGGGAACACCTAAGAATCTCACCTCGCACACCTCGAGCGCCACGACGCTCTCCACGTGTCTGTGTCAGTGGTCTTATACTTGGGAGATGCTACTGTTATAATTGGCTCTAAAAGCATCCCTGGGGAACACGTAAGGATCTCACCTCGCACACCTCGAGCGCCACGACGCTCTCCAGGTGGTGGTGGCAGTGCTCTTATACTTGGGAGATGCTATTGTTATAATTGGCTCTAAAAGCATCCCTGGGGAACACCTAAGAATCTCACCTCGCACACCTCGAGCGCCACGACGCTCTCCAGGTGTCTGTGGCAGTGCTCTTATACTTGGGAGATGCTACTGTTATAATTGGCTCTAAAAGCATCCCTGGGGAACACCTAAGAATCTCACCTCGCACACCTCGAGCGTCACGACGCTCTCTAGGTGGCGGTGGCAGTGCGCTTATACTTGGGAGATGTCATTGTTATAATTGGCTCTAAAAGCATCCCTGGGGAACACCTAAGAATCTCACCTCGCACACCTCGAGCGCCAAGACGCTCTCCAGGTGGCGGTGGCAGTGCTCTTATACTTGGGAGATGCTATTGTTATAATTGGCTCTAAAAGCATCTCACCTCGCACACCTCGAGCGCCACGACGCTCTCCACGTGTCTGTGTCAGTGGTCTTATACTTGGGAGATGCTACTGTTATAATTGGCTCTAAAAGCATCCCTGGGGAACACGTAAGGATCTCACCTCGCACACCTCGAGCGCCACGACGCTCTCCAGGTGGTGGTGGCAGTGCTCTTATACTTGGGAGATGCTATTGTTATAATTGGCTCTAAAAGCATCCCTGGGGAACACCTAAGAATCTCACCTCGCACACCTCGAGCGCCACGACGCTCTCCAGGTGTCTGTGGCAGTGCTCTTATACTTGGGAGATGCTACTGTTATAATTGGCTCTAAAAGCATCCCTGGGGAACACCTAAGAATCTCACCTCGCACACCTCGAGCGTCACGACGCTCTCTAGGTGGCGGTGGCAGTGCGCTTATACTTGGGAGATGTCATTGTTATAATTGGCTCTAAAAGCATCCCTGGGGAACACCTAAGAATCTCACCTCGCACACCTCGAGCGCCAAGAAGTTCTCCAGGTGGCGGTGGCAGTGCTCTTATACCTGGGAGATTCTATTGTTATAATTGGCTCTACAAGCATCCCTGGGGAACATCTGAGAATCTTACCTCGCACACCTCGAGAGCTAAGACGCTCTTCAGGTGTCTGTGGCAGTGCTCTTATATTAGGAAGCTGCTACTGATATAATTGGCTCTAAAAGCATCCCTGGGGAACACGTAAGGATCTCACCTCGCACACCTCGAGCGCCACGACGCTCTCCAGGTGGTGGTGGCAGTGCTCTTATACTTGGGAGATGCTATTGTTATAATTGGCTCTAAAAGCATCCCTGGGGAACACCTAAGAATCTCACCTCGCACACCTCGAGCGCCGCGACGTTTTCCAGGTGGTGGTGGCAGTGCTCTTATACTTGGGAGATGCTATTGTTATAATTGGCTCTAAAAGCATCCCTGGGGAACACCTAAGAATCTCACCACGCACACCTCGAGCGCCACGACGTTCTCCAGGTGGTGGTGGCAGTGCTCTTTTACTTCGCAGATGCTATTGTTATCATTGGCTGTAAAAGCATCCCTGGGGAACCCCTGAGAGCCTCACCTCGCACACCTCGAGCGCCACGACGTTCTCCAGGTGGCGGCGGCGGTGCTCTCGCAGCATGAGGCCCATCTCGCCGAAGGAGGAGCTGTCGGTGAGGTGTCCCACCTCCTCGCCCGTGGACAGGAACACGGCCACTGTGCCCTGCGCCAGGAAGTAGAGGTAGCGCGCCGGGTCGCCGCTGGCGTACACCACGTCGTGCGGCAGGAACAGCTCCTCGCGCAGCGCCGCCACGATGTTGTTCACCTGCGCAGCGACGCGCTCACTGCGCCTTCTCGCGGGCTGGGGACCAATGCACCAATGAGACGGGTGGACTCACGAGCGACTTGGGCACGTTGCGGAAGAGGGCGGAGCTGCTGATGAGTTGGCGGCAGGAGGAGAGTCGCACGGCGTTGCGAATGGTGGAGGGCAGGTGCGCGATGACCGCGCGCTCCTTGAAGAAGCGGCCCTCGAATTTGTGGCTGTAGAACATGAGCATCTTGTCGCGCACGTGCACTGGCAGGTGCTGGTCGCGCAGGTAGTTGCGCACTTGCCTCCGCACCTGCACACACACACACACACACGCGATCCTTTGGGGTTTTATTTATGTTACGGGCTATGGGGACAAGGGAATGTTGTGTGTTCGTTTTTAAAATTCTTTCATGCCATTACTAAGTCATATACTAAATGAATTTGGAATACAGAAAAAATGAGCGTATTTTCCAAGGCTTGTTAACAAATCTATCCGTTTCGATGTAATAAAATCGATTCTCAAGAGTAAATTAGCAATAAATTTGAGCCTTTATCCCTTATCATGTCGTCCTTGTAAAAATAATAATACTTCCTGCAACGAAATCATGGAGAACGATAACTTGAGATAATTATATTTCCCACGGAATTCTAGAAGAAGTGTACCGATAATGAAGTTAATTTATGTCCAGAAGAAAAACAAAGAGACACCTCAGCATTTACTCAAGGAATCAGGGAAACTGGACGAAAAACCTGAACGAGATGGGGTTCATTGTCCTTGAGGCTGTGGTAGAATATTTGTTACTGGTCTCTTGCAGTTATACAGTCCAAATGGGAAATATTACATTAAATATCACTGTTAAAAGTAATGTTACATTATATGCTCAGTATATTGTATAGAAACATTTATGCAGCAGAAACGATTTTACTTCGGATTTGAACTTTTCTATCGCATTTAATCGTTTAATGTCATCTGTCAAAGTGTTGTAAAATAATGTTAACTAGTGAGAACCCGTCAAAATTTGACGGTGTGATCTGAGAAAAATGTAAAATACTGTGCCCAGATTAATGTTCACAATATGATGCATTGTTTAAATCTTCAGGGTATAACGAAAATATTTTGTGATGAGTTCCCAAACTTTTGAACACGTACGGCCCATGACCAGGTGGCAATGCAATATCAGCAACAAATTACACAAAAGAAAGAGCACTATTAAACTGTCGGATGTTATTTCTAAAGTTTTTTTATGTGTCGTAATCTCCTATAAACAACTGTTTGATTTCTTCTGGCATATTGCTCGAAGGTAAACTTATTTTCCCATTTTAGCAACACAGAGTAAACTCGTTTACAGAATTTCTCCCACTCGGGAAGTACAAAGTAGAACAAAACTGACATTTCATAGACAATGACCCAACAGAAAACGAAATGACCTCATTATCACGACACATACGCCGACTTTCTCTTTCCTTGCTCCCAGTCAATATACTACGTTTGCGTCTTTTGGGGCGCGTGGGCAACGATTCGGAATTCGACATAACCTGTAAACAACTTCACTACTTCAGTACAAACGAACAAAACCCACTGTCCGAATGTTCTCTACAAAATACACTACAAAAGGAAATACATGCAAACTGTCATCACCACAATGCAATTATTACACTGAAACAAAACCTTGACGAATCGTGAACAAATCTCAACAATCAAAACAAAACATCAAGCAGCGCCACCATGAAGCGGCGGGGACTGGCAGCTATCGACTCATATATATCAATTTTAAAACAGCCACCCTTTGGGAGAAAACAATTGACTATTGATAAGCGTACAATTAAAGAATGATTTAAATAATTAATTTACACCGTAAATGTTGGTGAATCAACACAAACAATATCTGATAACACATCTAGGGATCACATTCTTTCATTTAAAGGAAAAAATACTACGATCGGTTCAGTAGAAGCTCTAAACGAAGCTATAGCAGAATACCTTATTTTTTTAATATATAGATGTATTGTATGTGAAGTTTTTGTAATGAGCTGTTCATACTGTCGCCTGATGAATATGATTACTGCGTCGAATGTTATAGTTATAGACATCGGCCTTTTCTAAAAATATATTCCCGCCCTTAAGGCCGTTGTACACTACACTCTCTAACGTAACACTAACATCAGACAAGTACACTTGCTTACATATTTTAGAAAACTTTCAGCAAAAGTCGCACACAATATACACAAAGCCGGGATCAAAGTTTCATTCAAAACACAAAATTCTCTCAGAAAAATCTTAGCTCCTAAAACACACACAGATCTTCTAGAAAAAAGCGGTGTCTACGCACTACATTGCCACGATTGCGAAGCAAAATACATTGGTCAAACAGGCAGAACTTTCAATACAAGAATAAAAGAATATATACACGCTTGGAAACACAACACCTGCAAATCTCACTTTGCCAATCATTTACTTCAGACAGGTCACACTGTTATGTACAAGATTGAAACAATAACAGTTCTTTCACCAATTTTATTTCCAGAAAATCACAATCCAAATCAAAGCCGTTATACAGTCCAGGTCCCAGTCCGCCAGAAGAAAAACTCACCGTAGACACAAGCACTTGATCGCAATCACCACTACTCCTAGGCACTTACTCGTCACTCTCGAACTGTTCCACACTGCCTACCGCCCTGGGCTAGGCCCTTTAAATATGTCCCCTGAGGCATCAGGGCGAGTCTTCTACTCCCCGCCTCCATGGCGGGGCAAGGAGGGGAAAGGCTCCTGCGATCGTTCGGCCGACACGGCCCGGTGACCAGACAGACGCCGCCGCTTGCCCTGCGCCTGGTGGCGTCTTCCCGAACTTCTCATTTCCCTACTGGTCGGGCTCACGGCGCGACACTACAGCGGCTACAGTGGGCCACAACAATGTTGGCCGGTACAGTGTGCCCGTACAGTGTGCCCGTTACGTGGGCACAAATGCTGTTATACACAGCACACACATTCAATCCACACACAGACATTCACATACTGGAAATAGAAAATCAATATCATACCAGATTAACATTGGAAAACCTTCACATTCATCTCAATAGTAACCTACTGAATGTAAACATAAACTACAACCCCTCCCCTCTGCTAAAATTACTTTTTTGACACCACCCTCACACCACACTCTTCGGGAGTGACACAACACAGCACACCGCACCCAGGCCATTAACCCTCCTCCTCCACCCCACAGCCGGTACTTCAGCTGCGAGGCACGACCGAGCCAGCGTAGTCGTTTTTGTGGCTCCCAGACAGCAGGTAAGAAACGGCTCAACTTACTTTTCGTATTTTCTCTCTCAAAATTGTACATGTACTATATTTTCATTCATTTTCTTGCTTAAATTTGAAAAAACTACTATATTACATAAAGGTATAACTCTCCGTCCCCTTCTTTCTTTTCTTTAATTCTTCTTCTTTCATTTCTTAAGATGTATTAAATTATATAAATTATTTTATATTATAAAGATCTCACTCTCCGTTCCCCTTTCTTTCTTTCATTCGTTCTTTTTCTTTTCTTTAATTCTTCTCCTTTCATTTCTTAAGATGTTTTTTAAAACTAGGTAACTATGTTAATTCTAATTTTATATTTTTCTTGTACCAGAAAAATGATGATGATGGTTAAGCCATCGAAAGCTGCTATTTTTGAAATAAATACTATTGTTGACAATGACAACGCCTTCAATCATTTCAATTATGTAAATGTCAACTACAACTCACCACTGAATCAATATTTGGTATTTGAGTTTAAAATATCCTGATCGTGTTCCATGATTTTATACTGCCTTCTGACTTTTCTTAACAATGATTTGTATTTTTTAATGTAGAGGAGAAAATCTTGAGATATGTTATTATGCTTCGAAAAGAGAGAAAGAACTCGCTTGTTTTTACATAATGTTCTTATCCCTTGTGTTATCCAAGAATTGTTTCTCCGTGAAATATTTAATTTTCTTATTTGAAGAGGAATGCTAGTGTTAGAATGAAATGAAAGCGTTGAAAAAAATTATATTTATCGTTTGTATCAACGGCATTATAAACCGCGTCCTTGACTCCTGGATCAAGCAATCAATAAATAGTTTTATTTTACTTTTAGTTTTATGTTTTACCAAATTGATAAATGCGGGTAAAAATTATCGCAACTGGTATCAAAAATTCTTAGTTAAACATGTCAACTTGGAACATGAAATTTTTGTGTAAAACTTCAGACTGTCTTTGGTGGCAAGATATTGTTTTACTGACCTTTTCTAGTTCCACTTCTGTAGAGTTCTCGCTTTCCACGTACTCCAAAATCAGCCCAAAAAGAACAATCTGCAAAAAATATATCCATGATATTGAGTTTGGCAATTTTGTTAATGAGTGTCACTTGCCTTTATTTTGCTTTTCAGAAGACTTGGTTCGTGCTAATTAGACACTGTGTCCTGGAAACAGTGTAGTCATAAACATAGAAATAGTGGAAACGGGGCACACACAAACATATTCCATAATTCGCACTTCAGTCGTATCATACACACTTTCTGCTATTTTCGTTGTACATATTGCAATTCTCTGGATATTTTCGTCAGTATTTGGGTAATGTTCGGATTGGTGTAAAATTCGTAAATAGAAAAAAGTAGACAAAATATGTCCTTTAAACGGCCCTCGACTTTTAGGCTGACAAATAGCACTTCAGAATTTTTATTATAATTATAATCATGCCAAATGCAATACTCTGGAAAATTTTTCACCCCGTTTGTCTCATTTCACTGAGCTTATCAGCATTTTTTCGCTTCTTCGTCTCTAGAAATCCAGTGAGTAATCTGTTAGCCTTGGAATACCCAAATTACTTTTCAACAAAATCTGTCGCTAAGTGTGCCACTTTCCCAACATTTTTAATTGAATCGTTGATGAAAATGAAATATATTCGACTCCTTTTCACCGCGTACGCTCTCTTTGGGGCCTGCCAGTGGATAGGCCGCGCATGCACCCAAGAGGGCCCGCACTATATCCCCCTCACTCCCACTCACAGGGCAGAGAGCCTAGGCCCCCGGGAGCTACGGACTCAAATTCAACTCATGACGTGTTGTTGTGGAGGAGAAAAACTTTTCATGTGCCATTTGTGTGATTTTTGTTCGTGTTTGCTTTATGAAACTATTAATGAAACTAAAGATTTAGTGTTATACAGAATGTCCATTGATTATGCGCCAGTCCCTTAACTTCTCAACGATTCACGATGTCGAATTTCCATTTTTGCTCAACAATGTGACATCATGAGGCAAGGAAGAGGCTGTATCGACTCAGATGGACTATATATTTTAAGATTTTGAATTTTGTTTTTTAATTTTTTGATGAAAACCAGTTTTCTACCTACGAAGCATCCTTTCGTTCAGAAAAATTTTTTTTCCTAAAAAAACAATACCCATTCTTTAAGAATGAGCAGCATTGAAATGTACTGATAAATGTATACATTGATAATGCAAAATACACTTGCATTGATAATGCAGATTTGTTGCTGAAGTATTTGTTAGACAAATTGTTCTAGAAAAAAATATCAAAAGACGGTTCGGTCGATACAACTCAGTCGGATTTCCCTTAATCTACAGCATTTTGTAAAAGGAATATGATTTAAAAGAGGTTCGTGAGGAATTTCTTGGGAAATATCAGAATCGGTAATTTCAGTACATTGGCTATCGAGAAGTGTCTGATAAATTAACAGAGCAGAAACGACAGATGTAAAGAACAAATTATCGACGTTTTTGCTGTTGAGAAAGCCGATAAACGGAGCTCATTTATAAGAAATGCAAAATAAGATGTTCAGAATACCCAACAGCTAGGCGTCCACGTCCATTGGCCTCTGAGGCTCCTCAGGAATGCGCCGAGCGGTCTCTCTATTCTCCCTTCACATCCGCCATTTACTGTACGAGGCGTAGTGTCAAACGGAATGCGGAGTGTTGGGTAGTGTACATCAGACGCAGTCAAATCAAAAAAGCCAAGAAGAGTTTAAAAGTGGTAGAACAGTATACTAGACGTAGTGTGGTGATTAGATTTAGATTTATTATTAAAGTTCGCTTTGAGCTAATGCTCGGTGGCAAACATGATTACAACTAGATATACGACAATTACAATTAGTGATGATGGAGGTTTGTAATGTAACAGGCGTAGTGTAGTGTATAAGATGCAGTTTAATGTAGAACACGAAGAGCATTATAAATGGAGTACGGTAGTGTATCAGACTAAGACTAATGTAGAAGATGATATGCCGTTTAAAGGAATTTAGTAATGATGAAAGAGTAGTGTGATGTATCAAACACAGTATAATGTAGAAGGCGAAGACCAATGTAAAAGGATGAGGGTAATAAATCAAAGTGTAGTGAAGAGGTCTGTTTTCTAATGTAGCAAAATAGTGTAGTGTAGCAGACGTAGTCTAAACTAGCAGAGTAATTTGTAGTGTACCAGTTCCTAGTTAATTAAAGCAACATCACCCTCGTCCCTTTTAAATGTTGACGCTGAGCGTCATACTGTGGATGCGCTCTGCGTATGAGTACCTTGAAGCCAGTGCTGATCCACATGATGAGGAGCAGCAGCAGAGTGTCCTCCATCGTCATCCCCTCCTAGTTACTTAAAGCAACATTACCCTCGTCCTTTTTAAATGCTGACGCTGAGCGTCATACTGTGGATGCGCTCTGCCTATGAGTACCTTGAAGCCAGTGCTGATCCACATGATGAGGAGCAGCAGCAGAGTGTCCTCCATCGTCATCCCCTCCTAGTTACTTAAAGCAACATCACCCTCGTCCCCTTTAAATGTGGACGCTGAGCGTCATACCGTGGATGCGCTTTGCCTATGAGTACCTTGAAGCCAGTGCTGATCCACATGATGAGGAGCAGCAGCAGAGTGTCCTCCATCGTCATCCGTGGGGTGTGGGAGGAGAAGTTGGGGATGTGGGAGCTCGCCACGCCCACCACGCGGTTCAAGCTGAGAAGCAGCTGGCGCAACATCAGATGCGGCTGGTCCACGTCGAAGAAGCCCAACTCCGGGTCCATCAGCCACGATTCGCTGCCCTTCTCGAACAGTTTGGTCCCGCGAATAATCATTGGGATCTGAACGCTGTAGATCGTGGCCCAAATGATGAATCCCGCGAACAGGATCACGTACAGGATAGCTGCAGCTCAAAAAGCACGAATCATGCAAGCGTGCATAAAAGGGCTTTCAAATGAAACAAACGGGTCAATTGTAATTTTAACTGTTCATAACTCAGAAACGATTCATCTTTGAGCCTTACGAGTTTAGAAACGAGTTGTGTTTTCTATACCATAAAATACAAAGTGAGATATTGTTGCTCTTTTCCCTTAACTACTCTGAAGACCAGATTCGTAAATCGTAGAAAATTTTATTTTTCACTGTGAAGTTAATTTTACCTTTAAATCAATAATTCAAATAATTTTGTTTCTTTAGATTTCAACAATTTTACGGAAAATCTTTGTGGCTTTATATTGCATTTTTTGGGGGAGTGTTTTCTCTTATGCGTGTTTTACTTTCTCTGAAATTTCCACTTGATATTTTGGGGTGGGAGTTCTGTATCAAACACTGGTTTAACTTTTATAAAAATATTTGTTAGAAAAATTAAAATTTTGATTTCAGTTTTAATTTATAATGGAAAAACACGCAATAAATGTGAGGAAAATTATTCATAATATAACTATTATTTCAATTAAAATTGTTATATTTAGTTACAGCTACGATTTTAATTTTGAAGGTATTAGTCTAGTGAAATGGTAGAAAGTAGACTTTGGTGTACGTTTTAAATTTAGGTATTAAATGCCTTTTTGATTGCTTAACATGAATGTTAGGTTTGCTTGTCTTGAAATTTTTTTAAGCAAAATGGGTAAAATAAAGCATTTTTTCCATATTTATTTCAAAATTACGCCAATCATCGGTTTTCTATATTAAAATATAAGAAAATAGAATTATGTTTGCTTAATGTCATTAACTTTTTTCTCCAATTATCGTTATTTTAAAATGTATAGGACTTATTAAGCTAAATGAAAACTATGATTTCCAATACTTACTACTTATACTACCTACTACTAGAACTACTACTACTACTTTTTCTACTACTACTACCACAACAGCTACTACTACTACTACTACTACTACTACTACTACTACTACTACTACTACTACTACTACTACTACTACTACTACTACTACTACTACTACTACTACTACAACTACTTCTACTACTACTACTACTACTACTACTACTACTACTACTACTACTACTACAACTACTTCTACTACTACTCCTACTTTTTTTGGTGTAGTCGATGTTTGCTAGCTGAGCACGAGGCTATGTTGAATTGCCCTTCTTACTGCCTTCGAAACCGCCGGTCTGGCATCGCGTCGGGGGCAGTGGGCTGTCTTCTAATTCGTGTCTCCCTAGTTCCCCCGTGCACCGTGGTGATTAGGGGCTCGGGAGTTTACTTCTTGTGTCTCTTTTGTCCTATTCGTGCTGATATTTGTAAATGATTTTTTTGGTGGTTTTGCTTCAGTTACTTTTGCTATCACTCATTTACTTCTGATTACTTCTGGTGTCTGTTTCGTCTTTTCTTCTGCCTATAATGGTAGACAAGTATTTCCTGATTTTGCTGCAGAGTCTTTTGCTTTTAATCATTTTGTTTATAATATTGTCTGCCGTCAGGTTTTCTCCCAGTTGTAGATTAATATTAAGTGTAAGTTGTTCCCATCTGCTGCAGTGAAAAGCTGTTTGTTCTGCTGTCTGTTGCCTTGCAGTAACGACATAGGTCATCTATCGTTTTGCCACTTCTCTGTGAGTATACTCCAAAATTACCATGCTCTGTCAGAAATTGGGTGGTATGGTAATTTAAGTCTCCATGCTTGCGAGTCACCCAGGGCTTGATCAGGCGACGTGTCCATGGAGCTTTAGTCGTGTTGTCCCACTCGTTCTGCCACTTTTTATACGATTGTTCCCGGGTCTCCTCTTTTATCATATCTTCCTCTTTTGCTTGAAATATTGTCTTACGTTCCTGGGCCAAAATGTGCATTGGAATGAGCCCTGCTAGAACCAATGCAGCTTCAGCGGAAACTTCTATGTGCACATATAATTCGCAATGCCATTTTTCTTTGTGTCATGAAGAGTTTTGCCTTGTTATATTTCAGTTGTGATGATTCTGCCTATATAGGTGCAGCGTAGAGTAGTATACTGTGAATTACTGAGCTCAGAATTTTTCTCTTTTCTTGGCTGGGGCCTCCGATATTTGGCATCAGTCTGCTTAGTGCGCCAATTGTCTTCGCTGCCTTTTCCGTGATCATATTACAGTGGTATTCAAAAGTCAATCTCTGGTCTATCACAACTCCTAGATATTTCACTGCTTTGGCCGTATTTACAACTGCGTCTTGAATCTTGAAAAATGCAGGTTTAGGTCAACGTTTTCCTGGCAAAAGTACGGCCTCTGTTTTATGGTGTGCAAGGGTTAACGAGTTTTTTTCATACATGTGTTCACTATATGTAGTGTTGCATTGCTTTTGAATGTGAGTTCTTCTATCGCTTCTGCTGTAACTACGATTGCTAGGTCATCTGCGAACGCGATAGTTCGTTCCTTCGGGAGTCAGTTGTCGGAGGACTCCATCGTATATTACATTCCATAGTGTTGGTCCCGGAACTCAACCCTGTGAGACTCCTGCTGTCATTTCTATTTTCTTGCCCTTTCCTACACTTATCACTTTTTGGGACAAGGACGTACCAATAATGTTATTAAGGTAGCATGCTATACCCCTATCCTCCAACTCTGTCATAATCATAAGACCACGACGCACTATTGAATGCGTTTTTTACATCGAGGAGTATTAATGCGCATAACAGTCCTTGGTCGTTTGTCTTCCTAGCTATGCTAAGAACATTGTCAATAGCTCCATATGTCGATCTGTGTTTTCTGAAGCCATACTGTCTGTCGCTTAAGTTTCCTGTTCTACTGATTTCGTCATTTAGTCTTTCTAGAAGCACATGCTCATACAGCTTGCCGAGAGTATCCAGCAGGCATATATGTCTGTAGCTCTTCAGTCCGGGTTTGGGTATAAGTAGTATCCTGGCCTTTTTCCAGAAGTGTGGGAAGGTACCTTGCTTCATTAATGTTTCTAAGGTACGCTTTGTGTACTCCTTGTCCACATCGACCAGCATCTTCACTGCTTCCGGCGGTATTCCGTCTGGTCCTGGGACTTTACCTTCTTTTAGTTTCTTGGCCGCGTGCTGGACCTTACTTTCTGTCAGTGCTGGAATTTCCTCGGTGTCGTTTTTGACATTCCATATTTTCTTAGTGTGTCGTGGGTCGATGATATCCAGTCTTCTTTCTAGAGTCATATGTACTCTAGGCTCATTAACACGCAGTGTTTTCATGATGATTCCATAGCCATCCCCACACACATTCGCTTCAATATTCTGACATAGCTGAAGCCAACACTTCCGTTTTTCTTGGGCAATCATTTTGACGAGGTTCTTTTTTAGCTTCTTATAGAGGTCTAATCCTAATTCCCCCGGGTAATGTTTCCTTTTTTGCCTTTAGTAATTTCTTCTAGCGGCAAGAACCTCCTTTCTTAGGGCGGAGAGTTCGGGGCCCCACCATGAAAGATCCATTTTGTTGGCTCTTCTAGCTATCTTGTAGTTTTTGCATGCTTTCTGTAACCGTTTCTCGCACCCTATAGGTGTATGGTTGGACTTTCCGGATGCACTGTCTTGTAGAGCACGTTAGAGTTGCGTTTTGTCAAGTTTTACCAACGGAGGGGAGGTTCTCAGTAATTCTTTGCCTTGCTGCGCTTTAGATATTTTGAATGATATATATCTGTGGTCACTAGCTGTTTCTTCATCTAAGACCTTCCATTCTACGATGCGTTTTGCTAGGTTGTCGGAACAGAGTGATATATCAATAAATGATGTTTGGTGCCTCTTACAAATGTGGGTTTTGTTCCTGTATTCATGACGGTTATTTTGAGTGCTGCTGCCCATTCTGTAACCATTCTCCCCCGAGGGTTTTCTTTTGGAGATCCCCAGTCCGCAGACTTCGCGTTGAAGTCGCCAGCCACTATTATTTCAGTGCCTTTCCCTCTAAGTTCTATTTCGAGCGCATCCAGGAATTGGGAAAATACCTCTATGTTTGTGTTTGGCGTTATGTAGCAGCTGCAGATGTACAGCCCTTTCACTCTAACCCTTACGAATCCTTCGCCATATCCATACTCTGTGATCCAAGTGGAGGGGTCTGTTACTATGATGCCTGAGTCTAAGTTCCGATCGAGGTACCAACCTTTGTTTATAGCCATAATTATGTATTTTTGTTGGGTTCACTGATGAGGATTAAGTCAACTTTTAGTCTCCTTATCGCTTCCGTTAGTAAGTCGTGCGCCAATCTACATATATTGACATTGATTTGTTCTAGTACTACCATTACTACTATTACCACCATTACTACTATTAATATTACTACTACAATTAATCCTATTACTATTACTACTATTATTACTATTACTATTACTACTATTATTACTATTACTATTACTACTATTATTACTATTACTATTACTATTATTATATCTACTATTATTACTACTTCTGCACGATTACTTCTAGTACTTCTACCACTATTTCTAGTACTATTTCTACTACTACTACTACTACTACTACTACTACTACTATTTCTATTGCTATTACTACTATTATTAGTGTTACTACTACTTCTATTATTACTTCTATCACTCACTACTACTACTATTATTACTACTACCATTAATGCTACCATTACTACCACTACATTTACTACTACTACCATTACTACCGCCATCGCCTCTACCACTTCTTCCTTTTCTACCATCACCACAACTATCACCACCGCTCCTTACAATACTACCATTACCACACCACTATCAAACCCCATCACCGCAATTACTACCACCAACACTAAGTCCATCATTACCATCACTTCTAAAGTACAGGACAACTACCAGTGCCACTACTACTACTATCTTCATCACCAAAACTGTAAAACCCCATCTCCAACAATACTACCAATACCACTTTGTTTCACTTTGTACTTTCAAGGAAGTTTAGGCTTGGACGTTTAACTAGTTGTCAGGGCAATAATATTAATGATGCAACTGACATCTTCAGTACATTCCATCATTGTCGACGTTTGTAGACATTAAAAATGGAGAAAGAATTAAACAATCCTTCAGATACGAAAACCAACATTACATTGATTTTGTCATTCATTATTGATTTTACACTCTGCTAAACAATATGACTTTTGAAGAGATAAGAAGGTAATAATGATAACGATGACCTAAAGCTAAGAAAATATATACCTCTTCGGCCGATGCGTTGCAAATTCAAAATCTTGCACCAAGTGCTTGTGTAAGTGAACACGTAGTGCAGTCGAATTATTTTGAAACAATATGGAAATATCCAGAGTTTTGGAAGATAATCCTTTTCAGTGCTCGAAATATCCTTGACGTTCAAGTAATCGTGCACGACCACATTTTCGTAATCCACAGCCAAATTCATGACGGACACCAAGTCGAAGAAGAACCAGGAGGTGAGGTATCGCTTGATAATTCGAGATGGGGCCAACACCACTTCTTTGTTAGAAGATTTGTAGTAGCCAGTGATGAAAGTCAGCAGAATGTGCAATATAAATATAAAGTCATTCAAATTATATACATAATACACGTTTCTCGAAAATTTCTGGCTGAAAGATATGTACTCTTGGGTTTTGGGATTCTTGACGTCCATGAAAGGATGGGTGGGAGGTATTCCTTCTCGCCAGTCGCCAATGAAAGAATGGGGTTTCGCGAAACCATACGTGAAGGGGACTAGAAAGGTGGTGAGGGAAACATTAGCGATCACCACCAACTGCCATATGGTGACGAAGCGGCAGAAGGGATGCAGAATCCACCAATAAACGTAGCGAGTCTGCCGCGCCTGCTCCGCCTCCAGCGTGTAGGTGCTGGGTCGAATGGCTCGTAAGGGCCGCGACCAGCTCCACCCCACCACCTGCACAGCACAAAGACACTCAGCACTAGCACAGCTCCGCTCTCTCTCCCACTGCCCACTCCACCACCTGCGATGCACAAACGCACTCAGCACTAGCACAGCTCAGCTCTCCCACCCACTGCCCACCCCACCACTTGCGCAGCACAAAGACACTCAGCACTACCACAGCTCAGCTCTCCCACCCACTACCCACCCCACCACTTGCGCAGCACAAAGACACTCAGCACTAGCACAGCTCAGCTCTCCCACCCACTGCCCACCCCACCACCTGCGATGCACAAAGACACTCAGCACTAGCACAGCTCAGCTCTCCCACCCACTGCCCACCCCACCACTTGCGCAGCACAAAGACACTCAGCACTAGCACAGCTCAGCTCTCCCACCCACTGCCCACCCCACCACCTGCGATGCACAAAGACACTCAGCACTAGCACAGCTCAGCTCTCCCACCCACTGCCCACCCCACCACCTGCGATGCACAAAGACACTCAGCACTAGCACAGCTCAGCTCTCTCTCCCACTGCCCACTCCACCACCTGCGCAGCACAAAGACACTCAGAACTAGCACAGCTCAGCTCTCTCTCCCACTGCCCACTCCACCACCTGCGCACCACAAAAACACTCACCACTAGCACAGCTCAGCTCTCCCACCCACTGCCCACCCCACCACCTGCGCAGCACAAAGACACTCAGCACTAGCACAGCTCAGCTCTCCCACCCACTGCCCACCCCACCACCTGCGATGCACAAACGCACTCAGCACTAGCACAGCTCAGCACGCCCGCCCACTGCCCACCCCACCACCTTCGCAGCACAAAGACACCCAGCACTAGCATACCTCAGCTCTCCCACCCACTGCCCACCCCACCACTTGCGCAGCACAAAGACACTCAGCACTAGCACAGCTCAAGCCCTCCACCACTGTCCACCCACCACCTGCGTGGCACAAAGACACTCAGCACTAGCACAGCTCAGCCCTCCCACCCACTGTCCACCCCATCACCTGCGCTGCACAAACGCACTCAGCACTAGCACAGCTCAGCCCTCCCACCCACTGCCGACCCCATCACCTGCGCTGCACAAACGCACTCAGCACTAGCACAGCTCAGACCTCCCACCCACTGTCCACCCCACCACCTGCGCGGCACAAAGACACTCAGCACTAGCACAGCTCAGCCCTCCCACCCACTGTCCACCCCACCACCTGCGCGGCACAAAGACACTCAGCACTAGCACAGCTCAGCCCTCCCAACCACTGTCTACCCCACCACATTCGCTGCACAAACGCACTCAGCACTAGCACAACTCAGCTCTCCCACCCACTGCCCACCCCACCACCTCCGCAGCACAAAGACATTCAGCACTAGCACAGCTCAGCTCTCCCACCCACTGCCCACCCCACCACATGCGCAGCACAAAGACACTCAGAACTAGCACAGCTCAGCCCTCCACCACTGTGCCCACCATGCTGCACAAACGCGCTCGGCACTAGCACAGCTCAGCCCTCCCACCCACTGCCCACCCCACCACCTCCGCAGCACAAAGACACTCAGCACTAGCACAGCTCAGCTCTCCCACCCACTGCCCACCCCACCACATGCGCAGCACAAAGACACTCAGAACTAGCACAGCTCAGCTTTCCCAGCCACATCCCACCCCACCACCTGCGCAGCATAAAGACACTCAGCACTAGCACAGCTCAGTTCTCCCACCCACTGCCCACCCCACCACCTCCGCAGCACAAAGACACTCAGAACTAGCACAGCTCAGCTTTCCCAGCCACATCCCACCCCACCAGCTGCGCAGCACAAAGACACTCAGCACTAGCACAGCTCAGCTCTCCCAGCCACTGCCCACCCCACCACATGCGCAGCACAAACGCACTCAGAACTAGCACAGCTCAGCTTTCCCAGCCACATCCCACCCCACCACCTGCGCAGCACAAAGACACTCAGCACTAGCACAGCTCAGTTCTCCCACCCACTGCCCACCCCACCACCTCCGCAGCACAAAGACACTCAGCACTAGCACAGCTCAGCTCTCCCACCCACTGCCCACCCTACCACTTGCGCAGCACAAAGACACTCAGCACTAGCACAGCTCAGCTCTCCCACCCACTGCCCACCCCACCACCTGCGCAGCCCAAAGACACCCCGAACTACCACAGCTCAGCTCTCCCGCCCACTGCCCACCCCACCACCTCCGCAGCACAAAGACACTCAGCACTAAGCACAGCTCAGCTTTCCACGAAAGCCACGTCCACCCCACCACTTGCGCGGCACAAGACACTCGGCGGCACAGCTCGGCTCACCCACTGCCCACTTACCGGCCCGCAGCACAAAGACACTCAGCACTACCACAGCTCAGCTCTCCCACCCACTACCCACCCCACCACTTGCGCAGCACAAAGACACTCAGCACTAGCACAGCTCAGCTCTCCCACCCACTGCCCACCCCACCACCTCCGCAGCACAAAGACACTCAGCACTAGCACAGCTCAGCACTCCTTCCCACTGCCCACACCACCATTTGCGTATTCTACATTCTTCTCTAGATGAAGAATATCTTTTATGAAGATCGTCTCCCATAATTTCTGTCATGTAGAACAGGTCCTCCCGCCCCTTTTAATTATCACTTAACATATATTCTAACCTTCTGTGCTCTCCTTTCTAAAACCTTACCATTGCCCTTTACTGCCCACCATTTCCATTAACTTTCTTCTTCAGATTAATTATTTTACACATTATGCCTGACGTTCTCGACTCTTACACATTACCCTAAAACACCTATTTTGTCGAAAATCAGCGGCCGTGTAAGTAATTCATCAGTGTGAGTACTTAATTTTCTCAATACAGAGGATGTACGTACGAAATAACGGGTTAAAAAATAAACCATGTCCTATCTTTAATTTCAAGAAAAATTGGAAGGAAAAATATTTCCGAAAAAGTCCAGGTTATACTCTACTGATGGTGTGCAACGCTAATTCCAGTCGCCGCAGTGTGGGATCAAGGCAGGTAGTTGCATTTCGGGCCCCTTTGCTCTTCATTGAATCCTAAATCATCGTAAGGATTCATCTCAGCATTTCGAATGTGTATGCAAATACAAGAAACCCCACAAGAGTATGCGGTATTGCCGAGCTGTTGTGAAGGAAGCAAAGTCGCTTGGTTCTGATTGATTCTCGCGACGCACCATTTGCTTTCGTGCGGGAGGTGGGCGGCAGGGAGTGTGTGCGTGTGTGTGCTTGACCTGCTTCTGCAGGCGGCGACGCACGCGCTCCCAGCGAGACGCATTCGGCGCCAGCACGGGGTACACGCGGTCCGGGTGCTCGGGCAGCTCGCACGCGTGCTGCGGAAATCGCCGCTCCTGCCGCCGACGGTACGCCTTCTGCTCGTCGCCGCCCCCCATCCGCCTTCCCCTTGCTCTGGAACAGGCAAAACATTTCAGCACCTTCTGCTCGTCGCCGCCTCCCATTCGCCTTCCCCTTGCTCTGGAACAGGCAAAACATTTCAGCACCTTCTGCTCATCGGCGCCCCATCCGCCTTCCCCTTGCTCTGGAACAGGATAAACACTTCAGCACCTTCTGCTCGTCGCCGCCCCCCATCCGCCTTCCCCTTGCTCTGGAACAGGCAAAACTCTTCAGCACCTTCTGGAAACATTCTCAGTTATGAACTGCCAATCAAGTCTTTGGCCATTATTACTTCCTATCAAACTTTATCGCCCTCTCCGTGGTCGATATCTACGTCGTTGGGTAACACTGCTAAAATCCAGGGGTGGGCTCTTGTCTATACTACCCGGCTCTCGTTGAAGATCACATTGTTAAAGTTAATATGGAATCGGAAAACCCTCTGCAACGTAAAGTTGATAAATTCGGGTAAAGATTTACCTATGTAACGGCGGCTCCATGCACTTGGCATATGCCGAGCAGCGAGCTTCTGCTCCCCCAATCCTGGGCCGCTGCTGTGATCGACATCTGCCTGCTCCCCCTGATGTGTCCAATATACGGAAACACGGGGGATAGGACGAGCAGTCAATGTCCGTCGCTTGGCAAATGGCAAGCGTCCCATTGACACTACTCGGGAATTGGGGGGGGGCGTCTTTTGCCTTTAGTTAACTAAAGAAACATTGTGTTTATTCATCTTTCGTCCTTGCATTCATCATTTATTTTCTCTTGAAATATACCTAAAAGTAAAGCGATCTTTACTACTAAAGTTAGAAGAAAGCAATACTCGCTTCTTGTTCTTTATCAAAGTACACTAATAGATTAAATTCTTTGTGCTTTCTAAATGAATGCAATTAATCATTACTGTCATTTGCTCAATGACGTCAGGCTCCATTTCGCTATCACGTAACGTAAACTTAGTCCTGGGCGTGGTTGGCACACCTGAGGGAGATGCCACTCGAAGTAGAAGACGAAATCTACAGTGCACTCAAGACCTCCCAACAAAAACGAAAAAATCTTGGAATATTAGAAAGAGGGAGTGTAATCAACGATGATAATTACATTTTGATGCAAATGATTTAAGTTGAAGTAAATTGTGATTCTATTCGCTTTCCCTTATGTTAACTGTTTCTCTAAGAAAAACATTTCATTGTTGGATATGGGATACAATGTTTTCTTAAATTAAAGAAGCATTATTTAACTTCGAAATTTAGCATCTTTTCCTCAACTCTGGAGAAAAATGCTAAACTAGGGAAATTATCTCTGAATGTGTTACATTAATATTCTGTTAAATTATTCGGTAATTTTTAATATTCAAATGTACAAAACGTTTAGTATTTATTCTACTTACCAATATTATAATGATATAGATTTGCTTTCTTGGCCTTTTTCTTTCCTTGAGACTTCAAACAATCAGTTACTCAGTATAGTAACGTCAATATTAAATTTACAAAGTATTGATTTGTGTATTAACTAATCAATTCGTCTAATGGCAGTTTCTTTGGCACAATACTATTTTTTACTCTCACAACTGTATTGTTCCAGCCTACGCAGAATCTGTTGAACTGAAAATGCGGAGACTTATTGCAAATGACAATCGCGTTCTGATTATTTATAGCAACCACGATGGCAGAAAGGGGATTTCACCAACACCCCCTGGATATAGAAAGCCTCCACACTAATTTGTGACGTCATCATAGGTAGTCCGAACGTCGGACAGTTCCCAGTTATACTACAAATCCTTACTTCATTTGTATTTACTTTGCTGGAATAAAATTACAAGAATAAAAAGATGTCCACATTTAATGTTCACATCATTGAAATTCAGTTCATACTATATTTATTTCAACAATCCATATGAAATTCGTTTTAAATACATTTAACTTCAAGTTTTTAAGAGTGATCTCAAGAGCATACAGTAGATATTTCAGACCCCCAACATTTAAAATTATTTCAATGATTATAGTGAAAACGTAATAAAGGAAATGGATTATATAAATAAATTATGTGTGTGCAAAACTTTCAGTCACAATTATTTATTACATAAAGTTCGGTCACATTAACATATATGCAATATTATCAAATTATAAATTATCCAATCAAATTTTTTAACTTTCAGTAATTTTACAAAGTATTTTGTTTTTGATCTTGATGTAATTTAAAACAATGTATTCACTGCTGGCAATGTCAACATCTTAATAATGCTTTTCATTCAGGAAAAACAATGTATCTAAAACAACATTGCTACAAGCTACTACTTCCACAGCCTCTATGGACAGGGTATTTCAATCTCCGACAATCTAAGCTCTCAATTAAAATAAAATTTGTAGTCATGTAATGATATTGGCAGCAAAATATAATTAAGATGAAGCTAAAATTATTACGTTTTTGTGAACATGATTTAAATATATGTTTTCCAAATAAAAACTTAAAAACCTTAACTTTTATTTTCAGTTCTCTTCCTAGCACGTTAATACTATTAAATTCCTGATACATTCCTTATATATTCCTGACACACAGTCTACGTTTGTAAAATATGCTTCTAATCAAAAACTAATCCGACACACCTGAAAATAATGAATATTGTAAATGATTCTTGGAAAATCTTGATTTCTTCATTTAGTCACAGACGCATTTTCGTCTGTATAAACTAATATTCAAAACTATATCGACAACTTCAGAAAGAGAAATCACTGAATGAGGTTTCCACGCCTGTTTTAAAAGGGAAACACAAACACCACAAACAGTCGTCACTCAGAACAAATTTAGTGTTTTAGATTATGAAACAATTTCCTCGCCTCCCTAATCCTCACAACCCTTTTCTACCATCGACAAATGCATGCACAACCAACGCAAACAGTCTAGGAAACGCGTCAAAACCTAAACACGTAAAGCTGCGCGTCCTAGCACACTTCAAAACAAAGACAATCCTACTGAGCGTAAAAAACAGGTACTTATTTTAGCTAACAGACATTGCCGTTATCTTTCCTCCATTCTCAGTAAAACGTTACTTTCCATCTGCTCAGTCTCATCTATTTTTAAACCTAACGACAGGTTTGCAGATGTGACTGCACAGTTGGAAATTATTTCCCTCTCAGCAAAACACTTCACGCGGCATGGTCTTCACATGAACCTTGCCGGAAAACATGCAGTCGGTATCATGCTTGCACTATACAACGTCAACTTCTGTCCTACGCAGTCTCCTGGCAAAAATCCATCCTTTACACCTTCCTTACGTTCTTCACACCCACCCTTATTAGGAACCCTTTTACGTCCTCCTCTGAACCTACTCCCGTTTCTCCCATTTACTCTACCAATTTATCTACACCTGATGCCCTAATTTCCTCAAAATCTGTCACTGCTGGTACACATTATTTCGTACAACCTTCGACCTCGCACTCGAGGTAAAAATGGAATGAACATGTAGCAACTACAGTCAGATGTAGCAGAAAACCATCCGTGAAGGTACTTGCAAAAGATAAACATACTGCAGCATAATGTTCAATACCTCCCAAATATAACTATGTTTGTCGAGGCAGCTCTACAGAGCGATTCAAATCAAATAGATGTTCTTTGCATTACAGAACATTGCTTATCTCCTAAGGAACTTAGCATTTTCCAAATTCCAAACTTTTCCCTCGTAAACTTTTATTGTAGAGAGAGGGAATCGTATAAACTTGACGTAGAAATACGACGTATACTCGACGTAGAAATCATGTTCATCAAGTGTCAGTATCAACAGCTCACTACAAGAAATCCACATACAATACATGTACGTTACTTTATAACGCATTGCCAGATGAAATTAAACAATTAAAATTGGTACCCAAATTTCAGTTAAAAATAAAATATTTTCTGCTGCATAACGGTTCCTATACAATTAGAGACTGAACTGATCGTCAAAAAGAAAAAAAAAGTTTCCTTTAACAAAACAATGATATAGTGTAATGAATTAGTTTACATTTGTTTTGTATTATTTTTAAAAAAGACTTAATATGGCAGTAAAAAATGATGTAATTCAGCTTCGGAGTCAATGACCTCCATCTCGTAAGGGTTTTTGTCCTGTTTCCCTGATCCATTGAGCAAATGCTGAGTTGGCCCCTTGATGTGCTTCTGGACGTAAATGTAGCTTCACTCTGCTCACGTGTTGTTGAGCTTACGTTTTGCTTGTAGTGGTAGTAGAGCTTAGTGAGTTTCGATTTTGTTAGCAACACAGAAAAATACAATCTGTTCGGTCGTTTACCGTTACAAATAAGTTTTCTATAATTCGGAAACGAAAATATCTAGTTTTTGAAAAATTAATCTCTCGCTTTTTTAAATTTACTATTTTTATTACTATTATTTTTTCATCTTTTAACTATTAATAGTTAAATTGTTGGGAAGGGATTCTGAAACTCAAGAAAGCGTGCGCAGATGATTTTCTCCCCCATACGTCACATACAGTTTCTGACTAAATAAATAAAAATAAAGATCCTTCATATGGGGATTCTTGTATTTACGTTAGAAATAATATCAATTCTATCTCTTTGACGTTTTCAGAATTTCTGTTGTACATCTTCCTTCGCTAAAAATGATATTACTTTCATCTACATGCCTCTGACACAGAGAGCTGCAGGTTATATTTTGTTCTTATTAAAACTGGAGGAAACACTTAATAAAGTCAGCAGTCGCTCTTTTGAATCCATTGTTGTATGCGAAGATTTCAACATTGATTTTCTGGTTGAATTGTGTTTGAAAGGACAATTTCTAAATTTAATTAATTCTTTCAGGTTAGATATTACAATAAATGTACCTCCACGGATCAAACTAAATTCAATGAAGCAAACGATCAAATTATAATCAACAAAATTAGTAGTCGATATGAAATTGAAACGAAGATTTTGTATACAGTGACCACAGTGCACAAATTCTCACTATTATAGAAATTGCTAACACTGACACAAAAAGTAATACATGACCAGAGTATTTACTAAATGTAAAATAAAATTACTCATTAATTACTTGATGCAGGAGTTGTGGGACGCTGTTTATAATACTGTTGATACAAACAATATAAAACGGTTTTTTCAACGCCTTAATTTCATTTTAACACATGCTTTCCTCTTCAAAAAAGGAAATTAATTATTTAACGGAAAATCAATTCTAGGGTAACACAAGGGATTAGGACATCATGTAAAGAAAAGCGATCTCTTTTATTTCTAAATATCATAAGGTATCTCAAGATTTCCACCTCTACATTGAAAAATACAATTCATTATTAAGAAAAGTCATAAGAGATGTTAAAATCATGAAACACATTCAGGATATTTTGAACTCAAGTTACAATACAAAAGCAGTGTGGCATACAATAAAAAATACGACCAAATCAACAACAAACCTTATAGAGAATGCTGTTTCAAAATATAATAATAGCAATGTGAGCGACCCGGTAACAGTAGCTTGTCTCTTTAATCAATGCTTTTCGAGAATTGCTGCCGATATCACTAAGAGACTTTAGCCACAATATTCAGTATCAGACATTTCTCCCCAAAAATTTAGACACAATGTTTGTTTCCGAAACTTCTTCCTAAGAAATTCTCATAACAATCGGTAAACTAAAAAATAAATATTCGGTCGGTTTAGATGAATTTCCGAATTATTTGTTAAAGATCTGTGCGCTTGCAATTATGGACGAGGGTGTATTGTATTGTTATCAATTAGAAGATCTATAGAACAAGTGACGGAAGAAAAAATATATTGCTGGCTTAATATGGATATGGAAAAATAGGGAAGAGGGTCGGGTTTAACATGCAAGAGCTTCCGCACGGGTACGATAGTTTATAAATATTGCCACTACTTTCCTTGCACCGTATCACACTTCAATTTTTTTTAATTTCTTGCAAGAGTAGACTAAAATACACTTATAAATGTGGCATAGTCCGATTTAGCTGTGAATTTTCAAAAATTGTAAAAGTTTAAATATTTTCGGCGTGTTTCTACAACTATAAAATTGAGGGTTTATTCTTCTTTAATATTCTAGAAGTAATATTTCGCTTGTAGGAAACAGAAAAATTGAGAAAATGTCAAATAATGTAGATTTATGATATTAAATTAATGATAGATGGCAGCTGGCCAGAGAACGCAGCAAAACCTTAAAGCCAGTCCACACCATGGAAATTACCAAAATTTGCTACGAGAAAGTCAGTGCCATTCTGTAGCACCTCTAATCGTAGATGTAATGGTAATGTGTATATCAGTCAAATGTTGGTTGTTCTGTTTTTAAATCAAATTTCTATTGAAATGTTTAAAACTTAAATCTTTTCTTGAGATGAGAGTAAAATAAGTTCAATAGTAATTTTAATTATTTTTCATAATGATTGTCTAATAATTTAGATTGATGCTAGTTTTCAATACAATTATAAACAATGAAATATTATGCAACATTCACATTATATAATCAATTTAATGTGGTATACAGTTGGTGACTGCTATGTTTCGTGGTGGAGTTGTTACATCAGGCAGAAATTTGAAAAGTAAAATTACCAGTGATAGGAACTTAATTCGTAAAATTAGATGAAATAAAATAAAATACTAATAGTAGATAATAATATTGAAATAGCAACAAAAGGAGAACATTAAAAATTGTATGAGAAAAGACATTACAATTATTAGTTACTGAAACAGGGGCGTTACAGCTAAAAACCAGACAGTTACTTAAAAAACATTGAAAAAATACTATTACAATAACACTGATCAATTGTTAGATTGTGAATGGATATGGGCTTCATGGTTCTAACCGAAAGCTACCCAACCTGTAGTAAACAATCGGAAATTATAAAGTTGGTTAATATATATTATAAAGTTAAATAATTATTGGTTACAAATTAAAGAAAACAAACAATCCATACCAAAGAACAAGATTCTCTGAGAAAACGCATTTTAAAGAGTTATATAACTTTCATATATTTTTGACTTTTATGTATCTGTCCATGCATAATTTCTATTGCAAATCAGCATTTAGGATTATGATGATAATAAATTCAATCTATGATAATGTGGTCACACCTAAGCCACGAAACTTTGTAACCAATTATTTCCTACAATTAATAGACCATTTAAAGAGACTGTTTTAAGATATATTATTGTAAATCTATTGAAAACTAATCAGAAATCATTAAAAGTAATTGGTTTGCTTCTACTAATTTGCATGCTTTATTCGACATCAAATAATAGGAAAATTATATCATGATTATACGTTTAAGAACTGGCCAAAATATTCTTTATACTTCAAAATGTAGATTTATGAATAAAACATTGAAATATCATTAACATTCATTACATTTATATTACGAAATTCACCATTTTTGCTTCAAAATCTAAATGAGGTTCTTACAAACAAAATTGCCAGACGGAAATGTTTATACCTTTAAAGAGATATACACATATTTTGTACACCAATAGATATTTACAATTTATATTTAGTCTAAGAACGCTTAAAAAACAAATTAACAGATTGATACCATATTCTGATTATCTATAAATTATAGAGAATGTATAAATAACAAAGAACATACTCTATAGTATGAAAACGAATGCAGAGAAAACATAGTATTTTATGATGTTCAGGACACCTCAGTGGGTGCTCTGAAATATGAACAAATTTTCGACCAAACATAAAACAAAAGTTTTATATTGCATTTATTAAAATCGTAAATACGAAACATTGTATCCCAAGATACAGGTAACAAACATTGTATCACAATAGTTCGTGATCATTGAATTGTCCCAAACATTCATTAAACTTTTAACAAATAAGCCACCATCGTAACCAAACCGATAAACAAAAATCCAATACTATTGTAATGTGTCGCTATTCGACCCTTCCATTACCGGATGGTAGAGATTGAGCGGTACAATAGGTTCCCCTCCTTGCATTTGAGAGTATAATTTATATCAACAATATTTTTCATTTCACTTAATATAATGTTTGTTGCAAAACATGAACGCCACTCAAAGTACCAGTAACAACCATTAAAAGAAAGATTTCGTGAAAATTGTGTAATTCTGGCAAAAAGGCAAATATCCTAAATGTTTATGGTTTTCTTTCCCTTGCTTCTGTGTGACGTCGCCTTGCGTCCAGTGGAGTCGGCGGTGGACGACGTGGGAGAGACGGGACGAACGTTCTCATAGCTGTAGTCGCCCTCGTACCAGTCCGTCCACTCCATGTGAGAAACATCCGACGCCCTCAACATGGCGGCCGCGCGAATGCGGTTGTACAGTCGCGGCAGCGGGCGCACCAGCCGCTCGAAGTCACTCCGCTCCAGTAGGAAGATCTGCGCAAACACCACACTGTCAACTGGAAGGATTCATCACACTCGCAACTATTAACAGACGCAGTTGTACAGTCGCTCGAAGTCACTCCGCTCCAGCAGGAAGATCTGCGCAAACGCCACACTGTCAACTGGGAGGATTCATCACACTCGCAACTATTAACAGACGCAGTTGTACAGTCGCTCGAAGTCACTCCGCTCCAGTAGGAAGATCTGCGCAAACACCACACTGTCAACTGGGAGGATTCATCACACTCGCAACTATTAACAGACGCAGTTGTACAGTCGCTCGAAGTCACTCCGCTCCAGCAGGAATATCTGTGCAAACGCCACACTGTCAACTGGAAGGATTCATCACACTCGCAACTATTAACAGACGCAGTTGTACAGTCGCTCGAAGTCACTCCGCTCCAGTAGGAAGATCTGCGCAAACACCACACTGTCAACTGGGAGGATTCATCACACTCGCAACTATTAACAGACGCAGTTGTACAGTCGCTCGAAGTCACTCCGCTCCAGCAGGAATATCTGTGCAAACGCCACACTGTCAACTGGAAGGATTCATCACACTCGCAACTATTAACAGACGCAGTTGTACAGTCGCTCGAAGTCACTCCGCTCCAGCAGGAAGATCTGCGCAAACGCCACACTGTCAACTGGGAGGATTCATCACACTCGCAACTATTAACAGACGCAGTTGTACAGTCGCTCGAAGTCACTCCGCTCCAGCAGGAAGATCTGCGCAAACACCACACTGTCAACTGGGAGGATTCATCACGCAACTATTAACAGACGCAGTTGTACAGTCGCTCGAAGTCACTCCGCTCCAGCAGGAAGATCTGCGCAAACACCACACTGTCAACTGGGAGGATTCATCACACTCGCAACTATTAACAGACGCAGTTGTACAGTCGCTCGAAGTCACTCCGCTCCAGCAGGAAGATCTGCGCAAACACCACACTGTCAACTGGGAGGATTCATCACGCAACTATTAACAGACGCAGTTGTACAGGCGCTCGAAGTCACTCCGCTCCAGCAGGAAGATCTGTGCAAACGCCACACTGTCAACTGGAAGGATTCATCAAGACTCGCATTATTATTATTATTATTATTATTATTATTATTATTGTTATTATCATTATTATTATCATTATTATTATCATTGTATTTAAACGCATCGCTGGGGAACACCAGACAATCTAACCTCGCACACCTCGAGCACCACGACGTTCTCCAGGTGGCGGTGGCAGTGCTCTTATATTAGGGAGATGCTACTGTTATAATTGGCTCTAAAAGCATCCCTGGGGAACATCTGAGAATCTTACCTCGCACACCTCGAGTGCTAAGACGCTCTCCAGGTGTCTGTGGCAGTGCTCTTATATTAGGGAGTTGCTACTGTTATAATTGGCTCTAAAAGCATCCCTGGGGAACACCTAAGAATCTCACCTCGCACACCTCGAGAGCCACGACGCTCTCCAGGTGTCTGTGGCAGTGCTCTTATACTTGGGAGATGCCATTGTTATAAATGGCTCTAAAAGCATCCCTGGGGAACATCTGAGAATCTTACCTCGCACACCTCGAGCGCTAAGACGCTCTCCAGGTGTCTGTGGCAGTGCTCTTATATTAGGGAGATGCTACTGATATAACTGGCTCTAAAAGCATCCCTGGGGAACACCTAAGAATCTCACCTCGCACACCTCGAGCGCCACGACGCTCTCCACGTGTCTGTGTCAGTGGTCTTATACTTGGGAGATGCTACTGTTATAATTGGCTCTAAAAGCATCCCTGGGGAACACGTAAGGATCTCACCTCGCACACCTCGAGCGCCACGACGCTCTCCAGGTGGTGGTGGCAGTGCTCTTATACTTGGGAGATGCTATTGTTATAATTGGCTCTAAAAGCATCCCTGGGGAACACCTAAGAATCTCACCTCGCACACCTCGAGCGCCACGACGCTCTCCAGGTGTCTGTGGCAGTGCTCTTATACTTGGGAGATGCTACTGTTATAATTGGCTCTAAAAGCATCCCTGGGGAACACCTAAGAATCTCACCTCGCACACCTCGAGCGTCACGACGCTCTCTAGGTGGCGGTGGCAGTGCGCTTATACTTGGGAGATGTCATTGTTATAATTGGCTCTAAAAGCATCCCTGGGGAACACCTAAGAATCTCACCTCGCACACCTCGAGCGCCAAGAAGTTCTCCAGGTGGCGGTGGCAGTGCTCTTATACCTGGGAGATTCTATTGTTATAATTGGCTCTACAAGCATCCCTGGGGAACATCTGAGAATCTTACCTCGCACACCTCGAGAGCTAAGACGCTCTTCAGGTGTCTGTGGCAGTGCTCTTATATTAGGAAGCTGCTACTGATATAATTGGCTCTAAAAGCATCCCTGGGGAACACGTAAGGATCTCACCTCGCACACCTCGAGCGCCACGACGCTCTCCAGGTGGTGGTGGCAGTGCTCTTATACTTGGGAGATGCTATTGTTATAATTGGCTCTAAAAGCATCCCTGGGGAACACCTAAGAATCTCACCTCGCACACCTCGAGCGCCGCGACGTTTTCCAGGTGGTGGTGGCAGTGCTCTTATACTTGGGAGATGCTATTGTTATAATTGGCTCTAAAAGCATCCCTGGGGAACACCTAAGAATCTCACCACGCACACCTCGAGCGCCACGACGTTCTCCAGGTGGTGGTGGCAGTGCTCTTTTACTTCGCAGATGCTATTGTTATCATTGGCTGTAAAAGCATCCCTGGGGAACCCCTGAGAGCCTCACCTCGCACACCTCGAGCGCCACGACGTTCTCCAGGTGGCGGCGGCGGTGCTCTCGCAGCATGAGGCCCATCTCGCCGAAGGAGGAGCTGTCGGTGAGGTGTCCCACCTCCTCGCCCGTGGACAGGAACACGGCCACTGTGCCCTGCGCCAGGAAGTAGAGGTAGCGCGCCGGGTCGCCGCTGGCGTACACCACGTCGTGCGGCAGGAACAGCTCCTCGCGCAGCGCCGCCACGATGTTGTTCACCTGCGCAGCGACGCGCTCACTGCGCCTTCTCGCGGGCTGGGGACCAATGCACCAATGAGACGGGTGGACTCACGAGCGACTTGGGCACGTTGCGGAAGAGGGCGGAGCTGCTGATGAGTTGGCGGCAGGAGGAGAGTCGCACGGCGTTGCGAATGGTGGAGGGCAGGTGCGCGATGACCGCGCGCTCCTTGAAGAAGCGGCCCTCGAATTTGTGGCTGTAGAACATGAGCATCTTGTCGCGCACGTGCACTGGCAGGTGCTGGTCGCGCAGGTAGTTGCGCACTTGCCTCCGCACCTGCACACACACACACACACACGCGATCCTTTGGGGTTTTATTTATGTTACGGGCTATGGGGACAAGGGAATGTTGTGTGTTCGTTTTTAAAATTCTTTCATGCCATTACTAAGTCATATACTAAATGAATTTGGAATACAGAAAAAATGAGCGTATTTTCCAAGGCTTGTTAACAAATCTATCCGTTTCGATGTAATAAAATCGATTCTCAAGAGTAAATTAGCAATAAATTTGAGCCTTTATCCCTTATCATGTCGTCCTTGTAAAAATAATAATACTTCCTGCAACGAAATCATGGAGAACGATAACTTGAGATAATTATATTTCCCACGGAATTCTAGAAGAAGTGTACCGATAATGAAGTTAATTTATGTCCAGAAGAAAAACAAAGAGACACCTCAGCATTTACTCAAGGAATCAGGGAAACTGGACGAAAAACCTGAACGAGATGGGGTTCATTGTCCTTGAGGCTGTGGTAGAATATTTGTTACTGGTCTCTTGCAGTTATACAGTCCAAATGGGAAATATTACATTAAATATCACTGTTAAAAGTAATGTTACATTATATGCTCAGTATATTGTATAGAAACATTTATGCAGCAGAAACGATTTTACTTCGGATTTGAACTTTTCTATCGCATTTAATCGTTTAATGTCATCTGTCAAAGTGTTGTAAAATAATGTTAACTAGTGAGAACCCGTCAAAATTTGACGGTGTGATCTGAGAAAAATGTAAAATACTGTGCCCAGATTAATGTTCACAATATGATGCATTGTTTAAATCTTCAGGGTATAACGAAAATATTTTGTGATGAGTTCCCAAACTTTTGAACACGTACGGCCCATGACCAGGTGGCAATGCAATATCAGCAACAAATTACACAAAAGAAAGAGCACTATTAAACTGTCGGATGTTATTTCTAAAGTTTTTTTATGTGTCGTAATCTCCTATAAACAACTGTTTGATTTCTTCTGGCATATTGCTCGAAGGTAAACTTATTTTCCCATTTTAGCAACACAGAGTAAACTCGTTTACAGAATTTTTCCCACTCGGGAAGTACAAAGTAGAACAAAACTGACATTTCATAGGCAATGACCCAACAGAAAACGAAATGACCTCACTATCACGACACACACGCTGACTTTCTCTTTCCTTGCTCCCAGTCAATATACTACGTTTGCGTCTTTTGGGGCGCGTGGGCAACGATTCAGAATTCGACATAACCTGTAAACAACTTCACTACTTCAGTACAAACGAACAAAACCCACTGTCCGAATGTTCTCTACAAAATACACTACGAAAGGAAATACATGCAAACTGTCATCACCACAATGCAATTATTACACTGAAAAAAAACCTTGACGAATCGTGAAAAAATCTCAACAATCAAAACAAAACATCAAGCAGCGCCACCATGAAGCGGCGGGGACTGGCATCTATCGGCTCATATATATCAATTTTAAAACAGCCACCCTTTGGGAGAAAACAATTGACTATTGATAAGCGTACAATTAAAGAATGATTTAATTAATTAATTTACACCGTAAATGTTGGTGAATCAACACAAACAATATCTGATAACACATCTAGGGATCACATTCTTTCATTTAAAGGAAAAAATACTACGATCGGTTCAGTAGAAGCTCTAAACGAAGCCATGGCAGAATGCCTTATTTTTTTAAATATATAGATACAATGTGACTCTCCGAACACAAGCGCCCGATTGCCTGGAAATCAGAAGAAATATTACATATGAAACTTTGATGTATGAATTTCTCAACTTATGTCCATTGTCAAAAAGTTGTCATCTTCGGTATCACTGCTTTCCCTAGAACTTAATAACATTCATTCTGAGACCCGTGTATATTATCATTAGAAATCGTGTATATATATATATATATATATATATATATATATATATATATATATATATATATATATTGAACGTTGCGGGCGCCCTCTGCGCGCATTTGGGCATTGGCAGCCTTGCGGCGTGGCGCGCATTTGGGCACTGTGCGTCACGGTACGGCGTCGGCGCTTGCGAGGCAGGGTGTGGCGGTGGCAGCAGGGGCGGGGGCGGGGTTGGCGCGCGGGAAGCCGCGGCGTCACCGGCACTTGTGCGGCTCCGCCCACCCCCGCCGCCGCCGCCCCGCGCCACGCCCACCGCCGCGCCGCCCACTCGCCGCCGACCGCGTTGCCCAGCGCGACACCGCCGCTCCCCCGCTCCCTCGGCAGGTGCACTGGCACTCGCCTGGCGCCTGCCCGCGGCGCCGCTCTTGCCGCCCCCCCCCCGCGCCCAGCTCCCCGCTCCACGGGCCCCGCGTCCCGCTCCTCGCTCCCCGCCTCTAACCGGGAGGTCCTAGTTTCGAGTCCTGACGGCGGCAGGATTTTCGACACTAGCTTTTCAGCTAGGTCGAATTCAGCTGCTGTCTGGAGGAGAATTCTAGCGGCCGGCTGCTCTGATCGGTAGTTTTCCGTGGTTTCTCCGATCAACACCAGGCGAATGCCGGAGCACTACACGAACAAACGGGCCACGGACCGCGCGCGATCTGTCCATCCTCTTCCTTGTCCTATCCTCTCCCCTTACACACACACTTACACTAACATGCACTACACTATCACATACTCCGGGAGACCGGTCGGGAGCTTAGAGCTTGTCCCGACTGCGGCGGTGCCCCGTTGGTGGGAGAGTCCAGGTTAGGGGGAAACCCCACTAGCCGACGGTAGGTCAGCACCGGATCTCGCCATCCAGCGGGGGAAGATCACCGCCATCTCCCGAGAAAAATAACATGCACTACACTAACGGGACTAATGACCGAAGTAGTTGACGCGCCCGGAAACACAAAAAAATCAATCAATCAATCAATCAATCGCTCCCCGCGCCACACGCCCCACTCCCTACGCCCTGCCACCCGCGCCCCACCTTCTACACCCTGCCCCCCGCGCCCCACCCTCTACCCCCGGGCCCCGCCTCCCATGCTCCACACCCTACGCCCCGCTCCCCCGCCCCACCCCTTTCGCACCGCGTCCCGCGCCCCGCTCCCCGCGCGTCGCTCCACCGACCCGCTCCGCCGACCCGCTCCGCCGACCCCCTCTCCGTGCCCCGCTCCCCGTGAACTACTCTTCGCACCGCTTGCTCGCGCCCCGCGCCCGCCACCGGTTTAATTTATGGCCACTCCATGGGGGGCTCGTTCCTTATAGGAGCTTCCGTCTCGGGTTTTTTGACCAGTGATGAAAAGCTTTATGAAATCGATATGTGGTCGTCAATCGACATTATTTCGCTCATCTACTCGCATCAAATGGCCGAAAGATTTTTAATTGTTTTGTTTTTTCCGTTTTCGGTATTTAGTTACAATTTATGTCATTTCTTACTTTATACAATATTTTTAATACGTTCTAAAGGACGTAAGGTAATTTAAGTTTCTTATTCATTGGTGAAGTTTTCGTTATTTCGGGAAAATAAAATTTTATGATTTATTTGGGAAACGGTCAAAGTAATATTCCATATCTTCACGTTATAACTGACTCAAACTTTGAAAACTTTATCTTACTATTATTAAAGCTGAAGAGCGTTGATTAATGTGAATATTCAAAGTTGTCACTCGCGATGATTGTCATCCCATTTTAAACAATCGCTCAACAAAAATTAAAGGCAATCAGCAAGATTGATTTACAATGTCCGTTTTGCACTAGTAAGTTTCTAATTCGCATTTAACTTGTGTTCCCAATAAAAGTAGAAATTACTACACTCCTGTTTTCCTGATAATCTGAAAGTTCTACCTGCACGTCATTTATCCTGTAGCACCGCATCAAATCTTCACGACTTGGAAACAACATGCAGGTCAATTTTTCTCCCTAAAAAGATATTAAAAATAAATTTAAAAAATGTAATATGGACATATTTGTCACGTGTAATATGTAATGTGTACATCGTATCGAGTTTGTACTGAGTCAGAAATTGCACCTCTAAAACAAATAAAAGAAAGTTGACTGGTGTTGGATTACCAGGACAGCGATTCTATGTCTCAGGTCGTTTATTTCCTCTTCAGATCGAAAGACATACTGTTTCAGTGTCCATCTAGAGACAAAACAAATCTGTTTCTATCCTTATGAATACGTATGATTCATTGAACACTCCACGGTATAGGTATAGAAATTATGGGCGTGTTTGATCTGATATGTCTGCCACATGTGTCGCTGGGTACTAAGAGTGTAAGTAAAAATAGCTCCTTTTTAGGAGAGAAGTGTAAACTTTCGAATTCTCGGAAAACATATGTTGTTAATATATGAATCACAATAATACGTTTGTATCCATATATAGATTCATGAAAACTGTTTCTTATCGATTTTTGTTTATTTCGTGCTTCTGTGCCTTTCCGTTTCTCCTTGACTAACTTCGAATCTACCTGATTTACTAAACGCAAGTTATAAATTAGAAATCACGTCATAAATAAATACGTCACCACACAAATACATGAATAACGTATTCTCTGAACAAAAACCAGTATCTGCCAGTTTTTTATTAATTCCAGGCAACTCATATTTTGCGTTTCCCACGCTTCGCGTTGCTTTCTTTGTTTGGGCCCACCTCCTCTGACGCGAACGGCGCGCCCACGCCCCGGGCGACCGCCCGTTCGCCCTCGGCGCCCGCGTGGAAGCCTTTCACGAGCAGCGCTCCGGCCGCGCCCCTTCGCCTTCGCCCGCCCCCGCCCCTCATTTCGCCCACGCCCACGCCCAGTCATCGACCATTCATTGCACAAGCAACGCTCGCGCCGTGCGTTTCCCGCGCTCTTGGTTAGACGAGGTAGTCCTATACACCACCCTGGTGACGGGGCTCAGGGCTCTGTCTCTATAGTATCTCTGACCAGGATGTCCTAGGTTCGAGTCCCCACGGTGGCAGGATTTTCGGCTCTACCTAGATAACATGGTCGAGTTCAGTTGCAGTCATAATTCTAGTGGTCGGCTGCTCTGATCGGTAGTTTTCTGTGGTTTGTCTGATCAATACTAGGCGAATGCCGGAGCACTACCTTAGCAAACGGGTCACGGACCGCGTGCATTCTTTCCTGTTTCTTCCTTGTCCTATCCTCAACCCTGACATATATTTACTCTTACGTGCACTACACCGACATGCCAGGAGGCCGGTCGGTAGCTTAGAGCTTGTCCCGACTGGGGCGCTGCCCCGCTGGTAGGACATACTTGGTCGGGGAAACCCGTTATTCGACGATAGGTCGGCGCCGGATCTTACATGTGGGGGAAGATCACTGCCACCTGTCAAGGAAAATGCATGCACTTCTAGTATGGAACTAATGATCTTTGCTGTTGACGCGCCCGGAATCACTAATCAATCAGTCATTTACAACATTGGCACGATTTTAATTTTGATTATTCAAAACTGTAATGCAATATGTTTTAAATTATATGTTCAGATAATGTCATCAATCACACGGTGAGAATGTTGCACGTGACTGGCAACACTACATTGATGTAGGATTAACTCTTGTATTTCTAATATTCCATTCTTATTTCATTTTCGTAAGACATAGCTTTACAATTTTGATATTTGCGAACTTGAACTGCGCCATATAATCCGTAGAAAACCTATCTGTTGATCTTTTATTATCAACACTCTCACTCTTAGGCAACCAAATCCCATTTTCTGAAGTAATTCAGCAGAAGTACCTCAGTAAGCACTAACCGCTTGATTTCCGTCTCTCGCAGTCAAACACGTTCTCTCAAGATAGAAAGTGATTTAATAAAATTTGGTTTTCTGGTGCCTCTGACCGAGGTTCTGCAGTGCCTCTGACAGGAAGGTTCTAGGTTCGCGTCCCAACGGCGGCAAGATTTTTGACACTAGCTTGTCAGCTAGGTCGAATTCAGTCGCTGTCTGGAGAATTCTAGCGGCCGGCTTCTCTGATCGGTAGTTTTCCGTGATTTCTCCGATCAACATCAGGCGAATGCTGGAGAAATACCCTAACAAACGGGCCACGTACCGCGCTGGAACATATTCCAGGATGCGGACTTCTAGGACTCAGGGATACAAAGGAAACAGTGATATGTTGATCTCACACGATGACCAATGTCTCAATTCTCGTGGTTATTGAAAAACAGTGCAACATATGCTGCATGTGCTACAATAAATTATTTCTTTGAAGTTGTGTTTTCTATTTGATGACGACCTAAGTAAACTTAATTTCTGGATGCGCTTCGTATTATAAGGATACAACGGATTGAGTCTAAATCGGCCACGCTGAAATGCAACCCGCAATACACTGCCGGAATATTCTGATCTCATTTATCGTTCGTAACTCAAAAACGACGCCTCTTCAAGCCTTAAAACCCCTTTTATTAGGCTAGAGGTCCCAAGATAATTCGCTCACGTCTAAATAGAGAAAATGCGGTATTTTTGTTTTGTCCCTCGTTTTTAAGTAGTTTTCCCTTCACACGCATGTATAGAGAAAGAGGGCGAGGAGTTTCATGTGCCAGAGTTCTCGAACGAGTGCGCTAGTAATTATAATAATTGGAATTATTTTAAAAGATATTTAAGAACTGAACTCAAATATCTGTTTAAAAGAGAATTTTTAATTATATCTTAGATAAGAATATTCTCGAAACTACAATTATTTTAGAATTTTGTTATTTCCAAGATCTTTGTGCATGTACCGAAACGCGTATCACGTACGCCATGTCACATGTATCGTACCGTTTTGACAAGACTATCATGAAATATTAAGCATCAAAAATGGAACAGTCGAATTCAAGTTTTGTTTTCTTCTCTTAAATATTCTTTTGCGGATTTTGTGCCTCGAATATACGGAGACATCCTAAATGAAACACATAAGCAGATTTTTTCCATTCCTGATTCCAAGCTAATTTTCATCCCTGATTTCCAAGCTGACGCATATGTAGTCAAGTTCTAATGGTTTTACTACTTTTTGTAAAAAAAATGCTCTTTTACTAACTGTTTGCGCTTTGGAGTGCTCTAGTAATACGATTAAAAACCCAAAAATGAATTAGCACTAAAAGTTGCAAATTCATGTTACCAGAGATCTCCAACAATGACTACGCGCTCGGACGTGACGACAATGAGCGAGCGCTATGCGCACAAAATGAAGTTGGGTTCAAGTGGGCGAAAATAAGAGGTCTAGATCTAAATATTCATTCATACTCACACAGTTCATCTGAAATATTTCTCTGAACCATACCCTTCATTACAAAATGTAATTTCATAGTCTATCTGTGCCTCATTTTCATCAGCATCCTCCCCGTCTTTCCTACCACTAACCACCGAGGTCCCTCTTACTAATCCTCTCATTATGCAAGTGTGGATCAGTGCTCGTCTCCGAAACACTTTTGATCTCTTCACTCTCAAACAATCGTTTTATAAGAGCTACCTTTTTTCTAGCTGTACGTTAAATTTGTATTATTGTTGTTTAGTCTTGATGTTTTCCACGTATTAATTACGCTACGCATTTATATTCAGATTCTAGTGCCCGATTTCAAATTATATTCATTTTTGAAACACTTTCCATATTTCACAGGTTTCTCGCAATTAGATGCAGTTTCTGGGCGCCTTCTACGCACCTTTCGGAGTGCCCCCACTCATACCAAGTTCACGTGTCTGCCCGCACGTTCGTGCACATCCGGCGCGAACACGCGACCTCCTCCACTCGCCTCACCTCGCCACGCCACGCCTCGCTTTGCCACGCCCCCTCCGCAGCGGTAATTCACGGGCAGCGGACGCGCGCACGCGCAGCGGTCACTCGCCCCGCCACGCCACGCCACGCCATGCCACGCCACGCCACTCCACACGCGCCCCGGGCACGCACTCGTTGAGCGCCCGCCGCCCCTCCCCTGCCTCCCGCCTCTTCCTTGCCGAAATAGATCCTCTCCCCATACCACCCAACGAGCTCTCACCGTCCTGCTGTTAGTTTCGCTCCAGCCCCCACCCCACCCCTACCCCCACCATCACCACTACTACCAGTGTCCTTAACACGGTCACAACCACCACACCTCTACTACCACCACAACACCACTACCACTACCACCATTATCAACACACCATCATCATCGTCATCACACCACCATCATCATCACCACACCACCACCATCACCACACCATCATCCTCACACCACCATCACCACACCACCATCATCACCACCACACCACCATCACCGCCCCATCACCTCTATCACCAACACCACACCACCACAACCATTACCACAACGACCATCATCCCCATGACCATCACCACCAATATCACCACACTCTCCTCTCCACGGCACCATCCAGTCACAACGCAACGCTCTGTCACCGATCATGTCGAATGGCGTGGACTAAGCTTGTGATTTTCATGCTTTTGTTGTTGCCATTAAAGATGCCCATTGCACTACTCCGATTGACATATCCCACTCCTACCCGTTACCACATCTCTTACCGTATTCCAAACAAGTGGCACAAAACCAGAAGCTGAAGTATTGTTTTCTTCGAGGACGGCAAAGCCACCAATCAATCACACGCGCTAGTGAAAAGGGCACTACATCCGATTACTGAAGTCAGGAATACAACGCGACCAACTAAACACACACGCGGGAGCCGGTGAAACAGTATGCCTCTCTCCCAACCACTCACGGACAACACATCAACAATCAAAACTCCGCGCTGCATTTTCTCCTCCTTCCCTTTCTTTTTGTGTGTTCCACCGTTGCGATGCACGGCGCTTCCCCTCACTCCCCATTCCGCTCGCCCCCACCCCCACCCCCGCCCCCGCCCCGCCCACCTCCTCGGTCGCGGCCATCCCAGCACCCGCACGAGACACCGTAATGTTGTCACGCAGAGTAAACTCGCCGTCACTCGATCAGCCAAGATTCGAGGAAGCGTTGAATCATTCCGTGCGACATCGCCCGGTAAATCGAACGGTAGCGACAGCGAATAGAATGTTGAGTAAGTACCGTGAACTTGTATTTGGAAGTATTCGTGAAAATGGGGTGAAAAATAATTTAATAACGATGTCACAATTCACAGTCACAATTATTATCAAAAAATATGTATTAGATAAGTCAAAACGCAGCAGAACACGATTGAAAAGTAATAATTAGTAATGTGATATGATTTCTTAAGCCCCATCTTTAGAATCGAATTTTCCGGAAAGCTCTTTCGGCTGCATTGCGATTACATCTGCAGTGCTATAATTAAGAAGAAAATATAATTCAAAATTGAAATATGATTCATATATAGCGTGTAATCGGAAGAAAGTAAGCAATTAATTATAACAAATATACTACCTGACCAAAATGGCGGGACGATTTCAAATTTCCATCGTAATAATGAATTAACACAATATTTACAAAATACATGAAAAGTTGTTTTCTTTCATTTTAAGATTTCCATTATTATAAATTTTCCCATTAAATTGTCATGAATAACTCTCTCATTAACAAACACTTGTTTTTTAATTTGGAGTGTTGTGAAATTATGTGAAGTTGACCATGGGCAAAGTAGCATTATTTTGAAAACAAACCCACTTGGCTTCCTCCACACAAAATTAAGAGAGATGTCAATCAAAATAAATTCAGGGAAGTCTAACTGATGTTGCTGTATTTTGCAAATATCCAAACTCACTTTAGCCATTCGTCTCCTAACCCCAAATTTACTCAAACTATCAAATTACTCGCCGCGAAAACTACCGAATGGTACCGCAAGTTGTTCCAAAAGCATAAAATTGTCGAAATTTTATAGCGAACCACTTAGTTTTTAAGTTTTTTTGATGGTAGAGACATTGTATCCAAAAAATCTTTTTGACAGCTTATCCTTACATTGTATCTAATAATATACAGAAAAAAGGTTTCGATCTCACTCTAGTCGCTCAAATTTCACGATATAATCGCGGATATGCAGGAAATTATGTTATAGAACATTGAGTAATTGCACTTCTCTATTAGGGAGTGCTGGAGCATTCCCTAATAGCATTAACTTGTAACAAGAATTTCTGTTTCATTAAATGTATTTTATAACTTAATATTGAGATCGTAATGACAATTACAATATTCGGATTTAACCATTGTGTAATGCAGAAGGTATCCTTCAGCCCTCAACTCACTCGGCATATGCAACCGGCGTTACTGGCCCAAATGGTAACTTAATGGACAGACCGATATGCCAATCGGGATAAAGTGATAATAAAGATAGACATCACTTTGTTGGCATTATAACGACGTAAATACATTTTTACTCCATTTTGCAATTATTATTATTATTATTATTATTATTATTATTATTATTATTATTATTATTATTATTATTATTATTATTATTATTGTTGTTGTTGTTGTTGTTGTTATTATTATTATTATTGTTGTTGTTATTATTATTGTTATTATTATTATCATTATTTAAGAATCTATTTCACTTATTCATGCAAAATCGCCAAAACTCAAAATCCGTAGTATTCTATAAAAGGCGCTAGATGAGTAATTTTTGCCTTCATTACAATAGAAATTGGTTTGAAATTACTCATTTTTATCGTGTACCATATCCGTCGCTTATGCAGGAACTACAGATCATTCATCCTCCAATTAATGGAGATATTGCAACCTCGTAATATTGTAATACTGCAACCTTTATTCTAATGATACTTTAGTCTCCTCTTAAAAACTACGAGTATTAAACAAACGAAGTGCGAGAGGTATGAAGAAAACAAAATTTTTTCAAAATTCACAATTTAAATTCCAAATGAATAACAGATGATGTTTAACTAAGCATCTCAACGCTTTTGCGGCTAACTGCGTCATTTAATTCCTGATCAGGTAACAGTTTTTTTCTGATTGTTGAAAATATAATACAATGGAGAGTGGAAAACGTTTACAAAATAGCTATAAATGGTGAAATGAGACTCAGTCTGAGGTGGCTCGGGGCATCAGTTCATGTAACTGCATTGCCTCTGATCTCCAAGTCCTAGGTTTTGGGTTCCGAATGTGGCAGGATTATCGACATTAGCTAGATAGGTCGAATTCAGCCGCTGTCTGGAGAAGAATTCTAGCGGTCGGCCGCTCTGATCGGTACTTTTCCATGGTTTCTCCTATCAACACCAGGCGAATGCCGGAGCAGTATCCTGACAAACGGGCCACGGACGTCGTACGAGTTTTCCCTTATCTTCCTTGTCCTATCCTCTCCCATTACCTACTCACACGCACTACACTATCCTACGTATCGACGGTCCAGTCGGGAGCGTACAACATGTCTCGGTTGGGGCGGTGCCCCGTTGGAGGGGATATCTGGAGGAAGAAAACCCTGTCAAGAGGACGTGAAAGTCGCACCGAATCTCACAATCTAGTGGGGGGCGCACCAAACCACAGTAAATTATCAAGGAGAAAATGCGTGTTTACATTAGGCAGTGTTATAATGAATTTCACATTATTAAAATTAACTAGAACAATCAATTTTTTCAGAGAAGTATTAAGTTATTTTTTGTAAAAAAATTTTCGATGAAACTTTATTTCGGCATGCTTCCTTTAAAACGATGAAACCAAATGTTTCATTTGTTTGATTCTTTAATTAAACAATTAAATTGCTGTCCTTTGAAGGAAATATTAAAACGCCTGGATATATTCAAAGAATAAGGATCGAAGACCATCCAGTTTAAAATTTGACTCAAGAACGTGGAAAGTTGTTTTGGAAGTCAATAGAAACTGGCTGGATCGGTGTCATAGTCTATGTCGAAAGTCAGCAGTTGATGAACCAGCTTCAATGTTTCTACGGGCCCGATGTTTCCATTATTCCGTTCTACTTGATCCACGTGCATTCATTCCATTGCATATCTCCATTTTCTCATACCCAACATACCTTGCTTCGTCCGTCATCGCGTGTCAGTATGTAGAGTGAAAATATCGCTCAGAAAGGTCAGCTATAAGTACCAGATCTCCCACTTTTGTTAAGAGGACGCACAAGAAAAAGTGTTCTTTTCTGGATAAAAAAATCGGTCATTTCTGTGTGTGATTATTCTCTCCGTCGATTCTACATAGTTCATCGTCGGAGACCCCATCCTGAGAGTTGGACGCTTTCCATAGGCAGCTTCTCCGCCAGCCTTTAGCGCGAACCACTTGTTCATTATCTCCATTTGGCGACCCATTCGCCCGCCCGCCCCGCGCCGCGCCTCGCCCGCCGCTCGTCGCGTTTCGCTACGGAGCCGCGGGAGGTATTTTAATGAAACTTCTTATTTCGGCGTCGCCCGGAGGCAGAAGTGAGAAGTGCTCCGAGCGGTGAGGGCGGCGGCTTGTGAAAGGCTGTGGATAACAGTCCATGCGAACCGTCTTCCGACACTTTGCCGCCTTTGAGTGCTTCGGCATGGGGAAAGAAGCCAGGGAGAAGAGAACCCCCGAAGTTCGAGGAGTCTATCAAGATGTTGGTGCTGGTGTGATGCTTGCGCGATTAATTCAGTTTCTCTACAACCATTTAATAATATACGTATACGTACGCAATATACGTATTCCTGCTTAATGTTTAATCGACGAATGACATCGATGACACAGTTCGTGGATCACAGTTCGGAATTCACGGCCTGTCAACCAATCACATTCCTAGAACCGAAAATGAATCTTGAAGTCAGCGACAGTGACATTGAAATTGATACTTCATCTTAAATTCAAGAAAGACAACTCTATATTTATAATTATTATTACAATGACAATTATTTCAGACTTATTATGTATCTTACATTACAACACTGATGTAAGAAATTCTTATAATAATAGTAATAGCCCATGTAACATCCCACAAAGGGTAAGGGCCTCATACTTTCAGTAAGATGGTTAAATATCAACCTAGTGAAAATGTTTGTTCCTTACAATTAAAACTTAAATCTAATCAGTTTGTTTTAATAAAAATTTTCCCTATTTTCCCTACTTTATTTTCTTTCCCCTAATCCTTATACTGAGTTTCAAGTAAAAGAAAATCAGTTCAAAACCTATTCAGAATATTTCAGGGTCGTAGAGAAAGTACACACTTCTACTCGCGTATAATGGGTATGTTTCACTCGTAGAAATTGCGACACTCGCTCTTACGTCGCTCGTCTCCTAAACATCAACTCGTGAATAGGAGGCACCATTACGCGCTCCTTGAAGAATATATTATTCTCCGCCCATTTTGGGGATCATGGAAATGATGAAAAACATGATTGAAAGACCTTTAAGAATCTGTTTCAGGTTAAATTGTCACGTGTGTTATAATACATGGAAAGTTTTATTCCAAATTACCATTACTTATTAACAGATAAAAATAAAACACTATTCATAAAATTATTTGATATCACAACTTTTCGCTTCCGTAATTTTTTCATGTGTCTGAAGAAAACCTGTTTTCAGGGATCGGGAATCTCGAAAATGGGTATAAACCTCCAAATGTTGATATCAGTTTTTTGCCTCATATCATAACTTTCTCTATTCTATATAAACGAGAAATTAAATATGTGGTTAATCGACTATAAGAACTGATTGTCCTAATACACAAACAATTGGTGAAATATTTAAAGTCAAAAATTGAATAAATTAAATCATATGCCATAAAAAATGTTTTAATCCACTCGCCTCCTTACCAATACATCAATTTTGCACAAATCTACAATACTCGTATTCGTTCCCATTTCCCAAAAGAAATATTTCATCCTTCATAAATATTATCAAATATTTTTTATCTCCGGTTTCTTTATTATTTGAAATTTTATAACTTTAAATCTATTCAATAAATTAATGTACTGTATGAAGTATAATTAATGTATTCTTTTAAAAATAAATGATAATTATCAAAAATTACCATGTTGAAGTTCTGGTTCTTCCATAATGTAATGAATTTTTTCAATCAATTCATACTTCTAAAAAATTTGTAATAATTGAACAGGTAATAAATATATTTAATAAAATATTTATATTATGCATTCGCATCAAATGGATTGGAGCATAAATGATAAGAATGTCCACAGCAATAAAGAAGAATAGTAGAATCCCTGCGAACATTTTGCTTTTGTATGGCCACGTAGTGAACTGCGCAGAATTTACTCCAACCTACACGTCATATACATATTACTATTGAATGGGGATACATTATTACAAATAAATCAAATTTAGGCGTGACAACGTGCCTCAGTAAAAATTATCATTTTATCCATACACTAACAAACTCAGATCTGCGTGAACTTAATTTGTGAATTGATTTAATTCAGAGAAATCGAAATTATGAACACCTCGGATATACTGTGTCAGGGAATGGGGTACCCAGAGGAGTTACTCTCTCAAGAGAACGAGTATTAGAAGGTCCGAAGGAAGTAATAGAAAGTTCATAAATATCTCATTGCGTTATTTCCAACTTAAGGAAAGAACGATATCTCTTAGGCCTTGAAATTCATGACTTAAAACGCAATGTTTGTAATTATTAACGTTTATTGTAGAAATAGAACGAAGTTAAAGTTGACAGTAGTATGATTTCGTCAAGCCCGCGTCTTGAAAATTATCGACCCTTCAAATTCGAACTAGTTTGAACAGAAAAGTAATACAGTAAAAGTATATGCACATGTCAACGCACTTCTTGCCTGTAAACTTCAGAATGATATAATTTATATAAGTTGCGCACAATTATACCACAAAATCGTTTATTTTATCCAATAACAAAACTAAATGCGATGACTTATTATGATGCTAAGTCACGTTTGCGCGGGAATCGCATAGCAGGCTGTCAAACAGCACCACCTACACTCTGCAAGTCACCAAGTTCAACAGCTTTTTCCCTGTAGTAGGAAACAACCTGGCCTGCAGCTCTGCGACTATCAAGTTTAGGCTGTTTGCGTTGCCTCTTAATATGAAAGCTCTTTCCCACCTTTCTAAAAATAAATAAATGCGCGTATGGTGCGTTAATTCATAGCACACGCAGACACGCACGAAGCTCGAGAAAGCAATTGGGAAGGGCTACTACAAACGGACAATTTTATGTTAAAACTACGTTCTTTTTTTAGAATATGTATTTTTATAAGTGTTTTGGCGATGGAAAAGTATGAATATGATAATGCAGTAGATTCGTTTATCTTTAAAATATTACCTGATAAATTTCAGAAATATATAAAGAAGCATATAAACACGATTTCGTTCTATAGTTTCATAGGTATTGTATAGTTATTTACACTTCGTATTACAATTACTCTTATTTACAAGTTTTTTGGAACGTATTTTACACTTTGATCACAATATTCTCGAAAAAAGTTTTGTATTGTTTTTAAGTATTTTATGTTAAATTAGTCTCTTACAGGACGTATTTTGCTGGATCCATTTCTATTGGTAATAGAAAAAATTCTCTACCTCATGGAAATAGTATTGAAAGCTGTTGCAGTATGATGATGAATAATACATCGACCGTATATTTGAGTTTTAATGTAAAATCTGAATCATTTCAAAATCGTTCTTTTATTCCAGAACATGAATGCAAATTTATTTCTATAATACAATATTTAAATATCGTAAATAGAAACTTTGCATGTGGCCTAAATTTACCTTTGTAAATGAAATACCATCCAGGTAATATAATTGTATTTTGATTGTCAATGTGAAATGTTTAATATGGAATGTTTAAATGCGGTTAAACTTCTCCTCGTGGATTATAACTAAATATTAGTAAAGTGATTACTTCTTCCTAAATATTAATTATGTATTGATAGAAATTAAAATCAGGAATGAAAATCAGAGAAACAAAAATTAAAAAAAATTAGTTACGAATATACTCACAACTAACAATTACGCTACTATTATATGTTTATGTAACGTAAAAAGATAAAAATTAATCTTTTTTGAATTGATAAAAAAATGCATAAAGTGTGCAGAAACAAAATAAAGGACTATTTAAGTAGTTGCAAGGGATGCACTCAAAAAGTTCCATTTAGCTACAATTCACAGACATAGGAACTGTACACTTTTTCTACTATTAAAAGAAACGATAGATAGAGAAAATAAAAGAAACGAATTCAATACTAATAAAAGAAACGATTCCCAAATTACAAATTCAATAATGCCAACTGCATAGAATTTTTAATGCTTAAAAATGAATATATCAAATCAAAATGACTTTTTGAGTTTTAGTCTTTCTAGTTTCTATTTCTAAAAGTATTGCAACACATGAGACGCACAATTAACCTCACATATTGACTTCAAGTTTTTAACGTAGTAATTTAACTTTAAAAGTATACGAAAACCATAGTATTGTGTCAAGTGTTGTTGATCCTGACACCCGCTAATACGATTCCTTCATCGCGTTCTTTAATAATTATGCAATTTTGTATTGCATGATAATATAACCATGTACATGGAGAGAGACAAAAGAAACTTTTTTGCCTACTCATTCGCCTAAAGCCTTTGGGAGGTTTCAAGTTTACACATATGAAACATTAGTTATTGGAACTTCAGACAAATGTGGTACGTAAGGCATATTATTCAGATGTAAAGTCAATTTCAGAATTAGAACAGTGTTCGCCAGGATGAGGATTAGAGTGGTCGATGGTTGAAGAACGTAGAGGTCTGCATTTCTACGGAGGGCGAAAGAGGTCCTACTCGAACCTAAATCGGATGTGAAGTGGGAGGTTTGCTTTTCGACACATGTGGAACGTAGAGGTGCTAGGGCCTGAAGGAGGAAGAGAGTAGACATTTTCGCATGTATTATCTGCACAATGTGTTCGGACATAGAAGTTATTCGAAGGTTCTGAAAGATTTCGGAGTTTGGAAGGTACTAAATAATTCGAAAGATTATTTGAAACTGAATGGAAGAGTGACGATGTATGAAATAATGATCGTGAGAGGTGGCTAAAGCCATCAACTGCTGTCACAGCAATGCCTCTGTCCGAGAGGTCCTAGCTTCGAGATCTATCGATGTCAAGGTTTTCGACACTGGCTTCTCAGTTAGGTCGAGTTCATTCGCTGTCTGAAGGAGAACTCTAGCGGCCGGCTGCTCTGATCGGTAGTTTTTTGTATTTTCTCCGATCAACACCGAACGAATGCCGGAGCAGTACCCTACCAAATGGGCCACGCGAGATCTTTCCTTTCTCTTCCTTGTTCTATCTTCACTTACGCACACTAACACTAACATGCACTACATTACCACACATGCCGGGAAACCGGCCGGGAGCTTTGAGCTTGTCTCGACTGGGGCGGTGCCCCGCAGGTGGGAGATACCTGGTTAGGGAAAACCCTGCTAGCCGACGGTATAACAGCACCGAATTTTGCCATCCAACGGGGGAAGATCACAGTCACCACCCGAGAGAAACTATACTTACGGGATTAATGACCTTACAAGTTGACCTGCCCGGAATCACTAATCAATTAATCACGAAATAACGTGGAATAAACGTGATGAGCATTGGACGAAATATAGGATTGCCGGCAGGCTTTTCTTTGTTGAGAGCGCCGGCAGTTGCTGCGCCGGTGGCCTCGTCGCCCGGAGGGAATTTCCGCGAAGCCCTTGCGGGTACCCGTCAACTGCGGGTACCGCGCTCTCCGAGCAGCGGCGGCGGCCGCGGCCGCGGCGGCGGGGGCGGGGCGGGAGGGGCGGAGGCGGCTGGCGCGGCGCTAATTGGCGCGGCCGGGGGCGGGGGCAGGGGCGACGCGACCCAGAGCCCCACCCCCTCGCCCCATCGATCCAGCGCCCCCGCCGCGCCGCGCCGCGCCGCCAGGCAGCGCCCGCGCGCGCGCGCCCGAGATCGCGGTCCGAGGCAAGGCGAGGCGAGGCGAGGCGAGGCTGCCCCGGCGCCGCACCGCCGCCGCCGAACAAAGGCAGCGCGCGCGCGGAGGCGGCCCAGAGGATGGGGCGCGCGGAGGGGACGGCGGCGGCGGAGGCGGGCGTGACGGCGACTCGAGGTCGGTCCTGGTGGAGAGGACGGCGAGCGCGGGAAAGGGCGACTGGAGATTCTGGGAATGCGTGGGTGAGGGTGAGAACCGCGAGAGGGGGCGGGCCGAGGATGGGAGAAAGAGTGAGAGTGAAGACATGGATGATGGTGAGGGAGGAGACAAGAGCAAGGGGGTGGTGACGGGCGGAGATGAGAATGAAGGCGAGGGCGGTGGCGAGGGCGGTGGCGAGGGCGGTGGCGAGGGCGGTGGCGAGGGCGGTGGCGAGGGCGGTGGCGAGGGCGGTGGCGAGGGCGGGGGCGAGGGCGGTGGCGAGGGCGGTGGCGAGGGCGGTGGCGAGGGCGGTGGCGAGGGCGGTGGCGAGGGCGGTGGCGAGGGCCGTGGCGAGGGCGGTGGCGAGGGCGGTGGCGAGGGTGGAGGCGAGGGTGGAGGCGAGGGCGGAGACGAGGGCGGAGGCGAGGGCGGAGGCGAGGGCGGAGGCGAGGGCGGTGGCGAGGGCGGAGGCGAGGGCGGAGGCGAGGGTGCAAACAAGGAGGGGGGTGAGGGCGAGATGGGGAGACGAGGGCAAGGGCGAGGACGTCGAGAGCCGACAGAAGCGATGGCGCAGATGGAGACTAATGCTCTTGCGAAAACAGCGAAGAAAAGGAGCGGAGGGTGCAGGAAGGACAAAGTGAAGCCATTAATGAGGTTGGGAAGTATGAGCTAATGTTAAGGTGAAGGTGAGAAGAAAGGGTACTTAAGGAGAAAGTAACGAAGAATAATAAAAGTTGAAAATAGAAACTAAAACGTACAAAATAATTGTTAGACGATTTAAATGTTATATAAAATAGAAATACATAATTTAAGTGAGGAAATATTCGGTGGGTAAACACTATAAAGAATCGTGAAAAGCAAATGGAAAGCGATATTATTGACGAGTATGAATCAAAAGACAGAAAGGAAAAATGCGATGTTAAAATTTATAGATAACGTCATAAAGTAAATATGAAACTGCTGTCAAAAATGTGAATATTATTTTAGATGACAATAATAAAACAAAAACGCCGAGACAAAATATGAAACTGAAAAAGTTGCAAAGTGACCGGAGAAAAAGAAGATACACGCGTGAATGACACAAAGATCGTGAATAGAATGCAAGACGTACTGCACCCAGAAGAAAAAGTGACAATGAATTGACTTAAAAACGTGCGGGAAGGGGAGGGATTCTTATAATACCGCAAAACCCCAAAAACTATAAGGAAGATATGGAGGAACGAAGGTCCAAATAGAAAAGCAAAATCAGCCATTTCACGATGTCTGTGACGAATTGACCGCAGAGAGAAGAAAGGAGCAACAAAGGAAAGGGCTCCCTTAGTATACCTCAGAAGCTAAAAACTGAAATGAAGAAGTGGAAAAATGAAGCTTTAAATATAGAAGCAAAATCTCGAATAACTCGAAGGCTGCATCGAATCAGCCGTAAAGAGAAGAAAAAAGCAACAAAATGAATTTATAAACGTGCGAGAGAGTTTCTTATAAAATCTCAAAAGCCAAAAACTAGAATGAAGACGTGGAGGATCGAAGTTCTAAATAGTAAAGAAAAACTAAGAATAACACGAAGTCCGCGACGAAGACAAGAAAGAAGAAAAAAAGCCTTAAAAACGAGCGCTGGAGACTTCTTTTAATATATGAGAAGCCAAAAACTAAAATGTAGGCTTGGAGGAACGGAGTTCCAAATAGAAAAGCAAAACCAAAAATAACACGAAGTCCGGATCGAATCGTCGCAGAGAGACGAAACTGATCTGAAATGAGACAAGAGCGCGAAAGCGTGCGTGAGAGGCTTCCGTATAAAACCGCAAAATCCAAAAACTAAAATGAAGACGTAGAGGAACGAAGTTCTAAATAGAAAAGCAAAACCAAGAATTACATGAAATCCGTGACGAAGCGGCCGCGGGGAGAAGAAAGGAGCACAAAACGAACTTAAACAATGTGAGCGAGAGGCTTTCTTATAATACCTCAGAAGTTAAAAACTAAAATGAAGAAGGGGAGAAACAAAGTTCTAAATAAAGAAGCAAAATCTAGAATAACACGAAGTCTGCAACGAATCGGTCGCAGAGAGAAGAAAAAAGCAACAAAATGAATGTAGTACAAACGTGCGTGAGAGTTACTTACAAAATCGCAAAAGCCAAAAACTAAAATGAAGACGTGGAGGATCGAAGTTCTAAATAGAAAAGCAAAACCGAGAATAACACAAAGTCCGCGACGAATAGGGAAGAAAGAAGCAACAAACCGAACTTAAACAACGTGAGCGAGAGGCTTTCTTATAATACCTCAGAAGCTAAAAACTAAAATGAAGGGGTGAAACAAAGTTCTAAATAAAGAAGCAAAATCTAGAATAACACGAAGTGTGCAACGAATCGGTCGCAGGGAGAAGAAAAAAGCAACAAAATGAATTTACAAACGTGCGTGAGAGTTTCTTACAAAACCGCATAAGCCAAAAACTAAAATGAAGACGTGGAGGATCGAAGTTCCAAATAGAAAAGCAAAACCGAGAATAACACGAAGTCCGCGACGAATAGAGAAGAAAGGAGCAACAAAACGAACTTAAAAACGGCGTGGAGCGAAGGGCTTCTTTTGGTCGGAGCGCCGGCAGCAGAACCTCCAGCGGCGATAACGGCGGCGGCGGCGCAGCGGCCGTTGGCGGCGACCAGCGCCGGGGCGGAGGGATGGGGGCGCGGGAAACAAAGGTGCCGACGGCGCCGAACGGGGAAGGCGGCGGCGCTGCGAAAGAGGCTGCTCTGAGGGCGCGCAGCCGGGGGCGGAGCGGGGGCGGGAGCGGGGGCGGGCGCGGGGGTGGGGGCGGGGGCGGGCGCGGGGGCGGGCGCGGGGACGGGCGCGGGGGCGAACGCGGGGGCGGGGTCGGGGGCGGGCGCGCAGTCGGGGGCGGGGGCAGGGGCGGGCGCGGGCGCGCAGCCGGGGGCGGGCGCGGGGGCGGGGGCGGCGAAAAATTTCAGATGCGACGCCGCTACGTAAACAAAGGACGGCGCGCGAGGAACGGCGGAGGCGGGAACGGAGACGCAGAACGTGGTGATGGAGGTAATGTTTGAGACAACACAGTGGATAGTGGTGGCAGAGGAGAAGGTGATGGAGGAGGTAATCGAAGACGAGGTGGTGATGTGACGTGGAAGGAATGGAGATTGAAGGTGGGGTGAGACGCGATGTTGACCGAGGCAGCAGAGAACGCGGAGGCAAGGATGGTGGAGAAGGAAATGCGGTGACGAAGGTAGTGACTGATGTGATGCCAGATGATGAAGGCAGAACGGATGATGAAGGTTGAGAGGATTGTGGTGAAGACTATGAATGTACGGGGGCGGGGTATGCACAATCGTAGGCATAAGCGAGGGTGATGGAGACTATGAAGGCTGAAAAGGTAATGATAATGCTGGAGGAGGGGAATTGACGGAGGTGACGGAGGTGGAGGACGTAGGCGATGACGAAGGTTGACATGTCTGAGACTAAGGTAATGGTAATAGAGACAGTGGAGTGCGTGGTGATGAAGGAAATATTGTTGCTTGGATGAAAAGGCGAAGGCTGAAGAGGTGATAGTCAAGGAGGGTAGAAAACAGAGGTAACAAGGAGGGTAGAAAACAAAGGAACAAACGGGCCATCGTCAGCGTGTGATCTTTCTTTCCTCTTCCTTGTCCTCTCGTTACCTTTTACACACATATTTACACTAACATACACTACACTGCCACACTTGTCGGGAGACCAGTCAGGGACTTAGGGTTTGTCCCGGCTGGAGCAGTGACCGACTGGAGGGGAGATACCTAGTTGGGAAAAATCCTGCTAGTTGTCAGTAGGTCAGTTTCGGATCTCGTCATTCAGCGAGGGAAGATCACATCCAACTCATGAAAAACGTGCACTACACATACGGGACGAATGACCTCAGTAGTTGATGCGCTCGGAATCACTAACAATCAATGAATCAGCGGCGGTTTCGGCGCACCGAGGGAGAAATAATGAAAGTGATAGGTGTGTGTATGGGTGAGGCAGGTAAGGGCAGTGTTGTTACAGTCCTAGGTGGAAATGACAGAACATGGGGCGCATGCGTAAAAGCGTTTTGGGAGTTGTCGGGCTCTGTTTAGGCGACAGGAGCGGAGGCGATGGCGCAGTCGGTGTTTGTGGTAGATGTGGGGACGGGGCGGGAGTTGGTGACGAGGGAGGAGTGGAGGATGGGGTAGCGACAGACGTTGGCGTCTGCGGGGGCGGCAGCGTCGGCGTGGGCGCCCCGAGATGAAAGAGAGGAATAAAAGGGGACGCCGTGAAACCAAGAAAAACATAAATTTTGACGGATCGATGGTTCGCTGAAAGAAGGGCAATTAAAGGGTGTGGCGGGCAAAGGCTGGTAGTGGCGGTGGCAGTGGTGATGGTGATGTCGTGGAAGAGAAAGAGCGAAAGAAAAGAGGAGTAGTGAATGGTGACGACGGTTGTGAGGGCGGTAATTCATAAGTCGACGCTGCGCAGAATGATTATAGTGAAGGTAAAGAAGTGGCGTGAAGAAAGAGAATAGTTGCTCCATGATAGGAAATAGTGAATGATAGAAGTTTTGGCATTATGAATAGAAGTGGTAAAATTAACTGTCATGTTAAAGATATTATAGAAAGCAGATGATGAATGATCAAATGTGAACTAGAATGAGTAGAAAAGAATTAATGTTGCTGTAAATGTTGGATACAGAAATGGTAGTGGTATAAAAAGGAAATAAGAACAATGGTGGATGCTCTAAAAGAAATGGTGATTTATAGCTGTGACGCAAAAGACAGAAGGTGGAGGAATGCCAAATTTGAATGTTGTTGACAAAATAATTTGCGAATCGCAAAGTGTGAATTGAATTAATTGATTAAAACATTTTTGTCCACATATTTTGTGTCCACATATTTTTTGTCCACATACTCATACATACTTGTATTTCAATATTTAATATATAAAATACATTTTTCTTCGCATTGATTTATATTTGCGAAAATAGGAATATTGCCTTTAAACAATAATATTAAAAATTCATTTTAATAAGTTAATATTTTTATTTAGATTTTTTAAAAAAGTTTTCGTGTTGATTTTCACTTTTTCGGATTATATTTACGCAGCATAGGGAAATTATTGTAACGCTGCAGCAAACTGATATTCTTTTCGACTACAAAACTGGGATTGTGTGGGCATGATACCGAAATAATTAATAATTTTTGCTCTTATGTGAAGTAAATAATTTCCTATAACGCATTCTGTGCCCCGAATACACACTATTGGGCGTCCCTGATACCGACAAATTGGAAGGGCGAAACGTGTGTGTGTGTCTGTTTGTCCATTTGTCCGTCCGTCCATCGGTCCGTTCGTCTGTCCGTCTGTTCGTCTGTCCGTCTGTCCGTCTGTCCGTCTGTCCGTCTGTCCGTCTGTCCGTCTGTCCGTCTGTCCGTCTGTCCGTCTGTCCGTCTGTCCGTCTGTCCGTCTGTCCGTCTGGCCGTCTGGCCGTCTGGCCGTCTGGCCGTCTGGCCGTCTGGCCGTCCGGCCGTCCGGCCGGCCGGCCATCCGTCTGTCTGTCTGTCTGTCCGTCTGTCCGACCGTCCGACCGTCCGTCTGTCTGTCCGACTGTCCGTCCGTCCGTCTGTCTGTCCGACCGTCCGTC